>JAVQJL010054325.1:0-18474 GCA_036024295.1 Nannoperca obscura | reverse complement strand
GCAGTAGTCGAGCGGACGAGGAGTGATTACGTAGGGTATTTGTACGGAAATGGCGTAGTGACGTGGATGACGTAATGTGGGTGTGTTCCTGCTCCCGAAATCCGCTAAATAGCAACAATAAAAGCCCTGTTGAACCTGCCACAGTGAGAGAGCAATCTGATGTGTCAAAAATGCACTTACCAGAAGATCCAAATGTGCTTGAGGATGAGGGATGGTAAGACATGGTAAGAAAACACCCTTTTACAACAGTTGCCGTCCTAAATCTCAGTTATATTGTATCAAGATGCCTTTGAAGTTGTGAATCCTCTTGTATCTAGCTGTGTACATTACACTGGGTGACAAATTGCCTCATAACAGGTCATTGTGAGACCATTGGAAAGTACTTCTTGTTTGTGCAGCTGAATAGAAGGATCTCTTAACTAGAGTTCAAAAGTAGTGATGTTAATAACAGACCGTGTGGTTAGAGCTGATGGCGAGAATGATGGGAGAAAGTGCATCACAGAACTGCTCTCTACATTTTCTTGCTTTTCTTGTAGGTATGTGTATTAAGAAGACCAAGTTTAACACTTGTGCCTCAAGCTCAGTTATGTGTATACCCAAGATCCATACCAACCAGCTAACCTTTATTTGTTACTTGTTAAGGAATCTTTGTCCAGAGCATAGAGCAACTGCTCTATCAGAACAACAATTAAAGCCAAAACACCATTTCCTCCTCCACTACGCAAAACTCATAATACAATTTGGCCCACTCATTCACCTCTGGACTTTCCACTTTGAAAGTAAATGCACATTTTAAACAATATGCATGGAAGCTCTATAATTTCAAAAACCTTAAGGATTTCAGTTAAATAAAGATACATTAAAAATGAATCCCAAAACTACCATACAACGATATATAATATCAGGATACAGTCGATATCCTATGAGTGAGTGCTTGTTATTATGTCAAATGTATTGACAGGATGTAAATGTTTTCCGTGTCATGGGAGAATAGATGAGAGTTTGAGAAGTTGTCCTTGCACAGAGGTAGACACCAGAGATCAACATCAGTGCTGTACGATCCAAAAAGTCAGCACCCGATGGTTGCAGTGCAAGTCGAAAGTGGAACACTGGCCTCCCAACAAAATATGATGTTGGTGTAGAACAGGCTGTAGTGGTGTGTGTGCAGAGACAATAACTAAGTGAGGGATTTCATGAGCTACTGAACTACATTGAACTGGGCTATCGCATCCCCTCAAGAGGTAAAATTAACTTCACTAGCAAGAGCCTTATAGTTAACAGACATCCGTCCATTCTAAATAGTACATTTTAATCTTGCTGGGTAACTAAATTACCATCCCTTATTTCAAAAGTCATAATTGGAAAAAGGAAGTGAAGACAGTCCTTCATGGCCTTTAGAGATGGGTGGAAGAGATGGATCCTCGCTGAAATAATAATCATGATTGCTTACTTCAAAGAAAAGGAAGCCCTTGCCTCTTGGCTGATGTAAATATATGTTTGCAGTATTGCAAAACATCAGTTTTCTCTTTGATTTCTTGCCTTTATGAATATGTTACTTGTGATTTTGTAATCGTGTTTCCATCCAGGCAGATGCTGAGACACACACCACTGTCCCACCTCAAAAGTTAGTGCCCACTGTTTGTCATCATGCTTCTTTGCCACTCATCGATACGAGCTCCATGGCATCAAACATAATGAGCTGAAGCTCCGTGTGGAGCAGGACGTGTTGTTTTCTACTATATGCTGCTGTAGACAAAGGAGGTGTTGGACATTTATCACTAATTGCAGGATTTTTGACAGGATTTTCCACCATTGAATCAGGCTTTCACCATTCACGAACATCTGCAACTGTAGAACAACCAATAGGAATGCACCATCTCCCTGAAATGACTTGTGATTGGCAAAATCTTCAGTCATTTATATATATATATATTTTTTCAGAAGTCTGAAAACGAACCAAGAGGAGGGCAGAAGTAGAAGTTTGAAGGGACTGAAATAGAACTTGAATTATGGTGATCATGGAATTTTTGCCCAATGATGCCAAAAAATACTGCCTTTAATTCATTTTTACCTTCAATGCCAGGAAGAGGATTCCAGCCCAGTATCCAGTTCAAGAAGCAGAATCCAGACAAAAGTCTTCAACATTTTATTGTTTACATTTCTACAGGTTTTGGTTCATATTTAATTTCTGTGTTGTTATACTTGAGCATTTTAATTGCTTCTATTTCTTGGATTTTTTTTGTTCTATTTGTAAAACTTGTGTATCTTGTGTGTGTGTTTTTTGTATGTTTATTCACACTGAATTAAACAATAGACGACTTGCACAAATCTTTCTGATTAACAACTCCTTGCCTTTGTTTTTTCTTTTTCTTTCTTTTATAGATGTCTCCAGAAGTTTTGTCAAATTAAATAAACTCCTCAAACAACAAATCAGTCATTTTGAAACTCTCTAAATATGCATAAAATGATTAACTATTGAATTATTCCAGGCCATGCGGTGTACATTGTTTACTAAATAAAATGTGTGTTTAAAATATAAAATGTTGAAAGTGAATAAATATTTTCTGAAAAAAACCTGTGTTTTTATTTTAAAGTATGTAATTATTTATTATTCATCGACAGTATTAAACTGAATGCAGTAATGCCTGTTTCAGTAGTCTATTATTTGCTGTGATAAAAAAAATACTGCACCCTATTACTGAGTACAATAATTAATACTGTAATAACAAATAGCTGCTAAACCAGATTTATCACTGTAGACTGATTACACCAGCAGGAAACTGTCTGAAATGTATATACCAGTGGTTTCTAACCTTTTTTGTCCAGCGTTGAAAAGATGGGCTGAAGTACCCCTTTTTGATACTCCTTTGATAGAAGGGGTGGTTTTATTGTTCAATTGTATGTTTTGGTAGTTTTGGACACGTTTGCATTTGTACTTCCTTTTGGAGTGACAGAAACTGGTTGTTTCAACCACTTACAGTATCTTTACTTGTAGCTTTTCTTTCTGCAGTCTGAATCAACTCACAGCTGACTATTATTGGTAAGTTATTGTGACAGTAACTATAAAGATCAGCATTGCATACATTTGTAATCTTACTTGTGTTGAATTTTTTCCTAAAGTAGATATATATTATTTAATCAAAATGTCTATTTTGTCTGATTAGCTGAGCTTCACAATTTTCCATGTGCCCCCTGGTAACTGAAGAAGTCCCCCTCAGGGTACAAGAACAGCTGGTTGGGAATCACTGCTCTACACTACTACTGAAAAACCAAATGACATCAGCGTTACATGTTACTCAGTATCGGTTACACTGTTAAGAGGTCACATGTTTTGGGACTAAACAGTTGCATTATGGATCCAAAAGTTAAATATTGTTATGAGTCATTATCTTCTATACTTTCCTCAGTTGTGGCTGATTGAACCATCAATTGTGCACCCGAATACAATTTTAGAGAAGCAAAATAAAAATGCAATTAACATATGCATACATATTAACATCTAATGATAAATATGACTTCATCTTAAGGTGAAAGTAAGTAGCTGTTTTCCATAATGTCACAAAGACTCATATTTTCACAGAAATGATGGCACACAGAAGTGGTGAGGCTAAACAGCTGAGGTGGGCGAACTATTATTCTCCAGCAACAAAAAAAGAACAGAATAGAAAGAGAGAGAAACGTAAGAATTTCAGCAAGCTACCCTGAACCCAGTCTGACAAAATGAAAGTATTAACATAAATGTTTGAAAGTGCATCATTGTTCTCTCAAACTCTTTGTATCGCAATCTGAATTATATTTTCTCTGTGGAGAGCTATTGCTCCCACACACAAATACCCTCACTCACACACGCACACACACACACACTGTGGGCCAGTCCATTTCAGCTGCACAAAATAAAAGTTGTTCCCATGGACGCAAAAAAAAAGCCTTGTTGAAGCAGGGGCTCATGAAAGGCTGCTGTATGTTTTGTTTTCCACCAGAGCGCTCTCAACCAGAGGGCTCAGAGTGTGCTCGAGTGCTGGGACACCGACACAAAGGGATGGAGAGATGGGATGAAAGAAGAGAGAAAGGCAGAAAAAAAAGGAGGGAAAGGAGCAGGTTGATAAAAGGCTTCCTCTGGACTTGGACTGGCAGCACTTGAATGCACATACAGTGGGCTATTGCCTACATAGCCTTAAAGCACAGAATGTTGCTATTTATTTTGAAATGGCTTTTGTAGTTGACTTGCAAGGGATGTTGGCTGCCTGCTATCTACCAAAGAGAATAAAAAATACTCAAGTGGGGCTTGTTCCATTGTTCCCACTTCCTATTTGTGAGTATCATCAAATGACTAAAGCGTGAAAAAGCAACTTGGATCGTTCCACAATCCCACATCAATAAGCCCAAATACCTGACGAGCACTTATTTAAGTTGACTGTGAGTTGGAGGACACTTTTGAGCAGCTTCTGAACTCTTTTACACCTTTTTGTTTAGTTCCTTATTTTTGTCTGTTCCTGCCACTTTCTTTAAACTGGGCAACTTCACACACTGGCAGCTCCCAATGACGTATTTAAATTTAGAGTTTTTCTCAGTGCCCAGAAATGCTGTAAGATAAATATGATATCCACACATACAGAGTATCTTTGGATATGTAAGTGTTGGCTCATGTTTGTTTAGGAGGTATTTTTGGGATTATTGACCTCATGGAGATGATCCACCTATAACCCCAACTCCCAAGTGGTCAACCAAGTATTATGGTACCATAGCCATGTAGATGGAACTTAACTCCACATTACATCATATCCTGATAACATGAGAACCCTAGCTGCTAACTGCTGGAAGGACATAAATCTCTGGATGTTGTAAAACCTTCTGCAGTTAAACAGAAGACAAAGCTTCTAGTGTTGGGTACCAAGGCTCTGAAGTGGGCGGATCTGTACATATCTGGATTCCAAATTCTTAAGGTCCACTGACAAACTTAAAAGGGTACTCCAGAGCTATCTCCCCTAGTATGGGTCAAGGTTCAAAATCCCTGACTCCTATGTTTCCCATAAAGCAAAGAATAGCATCCTTTTTGTTAGACAACCCCTTCCTGGAAAACAACCACATTGTTCAAATTCTACATAGCCAGATTGTGACACAGGGTTTCTGTTTAAAAGAGAGAGAATAGACATTTATTCTTGACCATTGAGCATAGTGTATATGACAAAAAAGGTTCGCTTATTATAGGTACTCTGTACAGTTGTTGATCACTAGTAGCACTACAAAGTGTGCTTTTGTTGGGTCCCGGTTTCGTTTGTTCTTGTGCATGCAAACAAGGAGGCAGATAGACGTGGTTTACAATTTTTATTTGGTTTACAATTTATTTTTGTTTGTTAAGTAAAACATAAGTGACCCCCCAGTTGTACACTTGGTTGCTCCCATAGTAGCGCATTCAACTCCCGGTTGTTTTATTAACACTATTAGCATGTGGTTGTTCAAACTTCGCTACTGAAGCTCGGAATCAGATTACCTAAAGTCGTTCTGTACTGTGATGGTAATCTGATGGGTTTTTATTTGGTCAGTCAGTGGAGGTGAGCAAATGGAGGAAGTAACATTACCTAAAAGGCTTAGAAAGCAGGACCAGCAGTCGAACATGCAAGTTTTTATTCAGACAGTAAGTTACTAGTTACCAAAATAGTTAATGTTAGGTTAGTAGATAAGGCAATAGCTGACATTTCAGGTAACTGCTACTACTGTACAGTGTACACTTTATCCACTTATCATATAGCTAGATAAACAGCAGGATTACATTAGATACAGCTAGACAAATTAAAATGATCATCAAGGTCATCAGTCATTGTTATTTAGGTAAAAGAATAATATGTAGTCACACTGCAGGCAACACAGAGAGACAGGGAGGGAGAGGAATACTGAAAGCAGTGGTCAGCCAGGGACATGATCTGCAGATACAGATGATCAGGTGAGAAAGTGGAACATGAACTATAATGCAGTTTAGTAGAGCACATAGACAGTAAGAGTAAGTAAATGCATCTTGTGTGTGAATGATGGTGATTACATGGAGAGTAAAACTTACTAGTAAAACTCTTAATAAGATTAAGACACAGGTGAAGAAGTTTTGAAGATGTTTGTTTTCGTCTGTAAAAGGAACAGTAAGGAATTTACCAAAAAAAAATGAAGTGGAGGGGCAGTCACTATCCCAGAGAAATCAATCTATTCCTTTATATGTGAATTCAAATGATCAATGCAGTCCTCAAAACTATGTTCTCCAGAATGCAGCAGCACGTCTGATCTTCAACGTACCAAGGTACACCCACGTCACCCCTCTCTGCATCTCCCTTCAGATTCAAGACCCAGGTACTGGCCTTCCAAGCAGTGAACAGGACTGCACCAACCTACATCCAGACCATCCTCCAGCATTACACCCCCACCCGCCAACTACGGTCTGCCTCTGAGAACCGCCTGGTGGTTCGATCTCTCATGGACGCTCGCTCACATTCAAGACTTTTCTCCTGTCTGGCCCCCCAATGGTGGAATCAGCTCCCCACATCCATCAGAGAAACAACCTGTCTGGCCACGTTCAAGAAAAGACTAAAGACTCATTTGTTCCGGGAATACAACAGCACTTAAATGACACATTGTTTCTATAAAGTATAGTATATTGTACGATATTATAGTGGAATTGTATTTTAGATTGAATGTATTGCATTTGATAATGTACAAAAATAATCTGTTCTTAGATTTAATGCTCTTTTGGACCCCTCCTATACAATGGTTACGCCCTTGTAGCTGAGCAAATGGTTCTGGCTCAGGTGTCAACATATGACCTAAGTGTGGAATTGCTGTCAAGTTATAACAAGTGGTCCTGTCAGTGGAGGGCATTCACATGAACTGAGACTGGAGTATAACATCATGTAGTCATCTGACCAATGTTCCAAACTTAGTTCAAGTGATGACACCTCAGCCATCTGAATAAGGTCAGTGATCGTGGAACGTTTGAAGCAAGAGGGGACTTCACACAGCTCCAGTGATCTGTTGAAGATCTGTGTGAAGATGGGGGCCAGCTGGTCAGCACTTCCTTTCAGAAAGGAGAGTGACACACCATCTGGGCCTGGTGCATTTCTTATTTTCGGTCTCTGAAATAGTTGACGCACAACCTCCTCACAGACACTGAGTGCAGGTGGGAGGTCAGCGGGTGGCAGTGTGTGCAGTTAGTAGTTGACTTGAGAGGTTGTAAGGGCTCTATGCAGCCTGTAAGGAATACCTGCAGACACTACTTAGGGCTGAAAAAAGGTACTGCCAACTATATTTGTCAGTTTAAAAAAAGTATGTAATGTATATATTTACAGTTAATATTCTATTTTATCATACTACATAAATTATCATACATACATGCATACTTCAGTAAAGCACTAGTACCCTTTGTAGTAAAGATGCAGATACAGCTTTATCTATCAGAAAGTAGTAAAAATTATTTGAAGTATAGCTCACAATACAGAGGTTTACATAGCATTTCAATTCTTTTGTTAAACTAAATCGGTCCAAACCAAACCATGCTTGTTTTGTCGGACCAATACCCGAAGCCATTGAATTTACAACAATATCAAGCAGAGAAAAGAAGCGAATCCCCACATTTGATCACCATCACAATTACTAAGCTAATTGTTTCAGCCCTATTCTGTAGTTGTATAAAACAGTTGTGCGCTCAGTGCTTCCATGCTGTTTAAATACAGCAGGCTAATATCAGCCAACAGCCTATCCCACTGCTGTTTCCCTACAGGCACATTTTAAAACGGCACCCTGATGCTCTGCAAGGCCGACAGCTGCACAGGTTCAAATAATATTATTACCTCAGAATATATATAGTATATGATAGCATATATCATATACTATATGATAGTGTATAGTATCATGATGCATATTGGGTAGTGAGACGTATCCTTCATTTTGCAGATGATGAATGTGATTGTCAGTCTCACCCTTGGATCTTTTTGTAAGTTTACTTCATTTGGGACATATCACCCTTACAAATCTACAACACTCCCTCTGACGCCCCTTCCTCCCATATTGCCATGGCAACACACGCACACACTCAACAGGCTCTCTAGACTTCCAGTAGAGGAAGAGGCAGTGCAATCAAACAACATTCAGAGCCAAAAAGTTCTTTCCTGTAATTATCTTCTTGACTTCAAGCCAGAGGTCTGGCACATCCACTGTGTGTGAGTTCATGTTTGTGTGCATGTGTGTGTGTGAGTGTGTGTTTGAGATAATGGGTGGGTAAGAGCAGAGAGCGTGACTTCTTTCCCAAACACAAGACCACCACAGATGAAAATTCAAGTATACACACACACACACACACACACACACACACACAAACACACACACACAATCAGGTGATGCATTCTAGGAGAGAACATCCAGAAACTGATTCTCATTCCCTCTCACACAAACAAGTCAACAGTCTTTTTCAGCTGTGTGTGTGTGTGTGTGTGTGTGTGTTTCCTCAGCAGGCTGTCTCTCTCTCCAGGGATGCTGACGAGACGTGAGAGCAGATGAGTGCTGGGAGCTGCTGTGTTTGCCTTAGTTAGGGTAGAGACACACACACACACACACACACACACACAGCAAGATAACACACGGTACATGTCACTGTGTGCCAAACAACAAAGCTACTTTGTAACTGCGCTGTTTATGTTGGAGCGGTGACTCTCATGAAGTTTGTTCTGTCACACATGCCTGTGAGTGTGTGTGTGTGTGTGTGTGTGTGTATGTGAGTGTGCATGCACGGAAGAGCATTGAGCACTTTGGCACCTAGAAATGAGGTAACATGCCAGGAATTAATTTAAAAAGTATTTTCTATCTTCCTTCCAGGGACCAAACAGATAGTTTTGGTTTAATGTGTCCAGGTTTTGAGTCCTGAGTCCTGTGTCTCAGTTCCTGAGATTTCTGCAGCCATTCCCGAAACAGTGGAGGTGACTAGGTCTTTTACATCTCTTTCCACGAACAGTGTCCCCATTAGGCTGGAATTAAACATAATTCTTAAAATCTTCAAACATAATTTCTAGTCAGAGGAGCCCCACATCTCAATAACACATCACAAGGACAGGATCATCAGGCAAGATAATCGGTTGATCAAAAAATGTTATGTTGAATTTAAAATGCAAATATTAGAAAACAACTCCCCAGTGCATTTCTGCGCGTTTTCTCTTTAGTGTGCAGATTATACGTCAATCACGCGCTCCTTTCCCCTCCCCTCAAACCCCTCCTCTCCACGGCAACAGGGATCAGGTTTTGGTTTCAAAGCCAAATTTTCTTTTCGATGCAAATGTCACTGGCACTGATTTGGCTCCATAAGACCTCCGTCAACAGTGAAACACCTGGACGTCATAAACACTTGGCAGGCAACAAAACTGCATCCCAACCAACATCTGATATGTGATGTCTCATCGGCAAATACTGACATTTAAAATCTATGATCACAGAAATAATTTGAGACAACAGGAAGTTGTCGCTCACTGTGGAGGCTTACATCATCATTATGTGAATGCTGTTTTCCCTGTGTTCGACTTACACCGTTGCTTTCTGGGAGCCATATTTTTCGGGAGTGGGAGGGTGAGGCATTCTGGGGAGATTTGCCCGTACACACTGAAACAAGCCAGTGTTCTGAGATGTATCCATTCTGGAGACAGTTTTACAAAAAACAGAAAACAAATCTAACTGGCTTAGTCTAAATGTACTCAGGGTATCAGAACTACGGAGCCCTAGAGTTGGCCAAAATATATATATCGAAGCCACGTTTTACTACATTGAGCGCTCAAAGTACTATTGCATACACAAGATACAATTCATTCCCACACTTTGATTAAATAATTATCGTGCGAACAAAATACAATTAATTCCCACATTTGGGTTAATTTGTGCTCACGTCCTAATCCACGTATACCCACCGTGTGTAAAGACGCACACAACTCATTCAACAACACCACCAACAACAAATTACAGTTTTGCAAGGTTGCAGTAATGCCATTTTGCAACATGACTATCTTTGTAAAGCTTTGCAACTAACCTGTTGTGCAGTGTTGATCTCTGTAAGAAAGACCTTACCTTTATTGGATAACAGCCACCACATTACTTTCAATTAAGCCCCCCCACCCTCCCCCCTTATTATTTTTAGACCCAGTGCCATTGTTTTTAAAATTCTTTTTTTGATGATTATTATGGTTATTATAGTAATAATGACACAAAGAGAAGCTGCTAATGAATTTCTTAAAATGTAGTTTATCATGACTATGGGCAACTGAAACTAAATCCCATTCTCCTCCATTGTATTGGGGAGGAGGCAGAAGTCTCAGAGACAGACATCTGAAAAGTCGACCCTGATCTGCTGACCTGACTGAGGTCAAACAATCTCTGTCCCTTAATATGTGATGGAACTTGTAAAGGTTTTACTAGTGAGGTCAGAATCAGCACCAGAACCAGATTTATTGCCAAGTAGGTTTACACATACAAGGAATTTGTTTTGGTGCGTTGGTGCCAACAAGAGCATAGATATATATATATAAAAAATAAAACCACTAAATAGAAAATGTACAATAATAATAAAAAGAAGAGGTCTAAATGTAAGTATATGGATATGTGCTGACTGTTCGTGTGTGTATCTGCAGATGTGTGAGCATGTGTCTGGGGTCTTTCTCTGTCTTCTGATGGGATTAAATCAGCTGCTGCCTTTTTGAACTCCCATGTTTTGTGCCACTGTCTGCACACACTGCAAAATGAAGTGTTAAGGCCTGAGCGCCTTCCAAATCTATAACGCTCTGCCAACAACGGGCTGCAACACAGCACAGCAGCTGGTGTCATTGCCTTTTAACTCACCCACGTCTCATCCGCACACTGGACCATTTACAGGCCCGTACAATCCCCACGAACACACGCTCATGCTGAGATAATGGCAACGTCACTCCAGATATCAAGAAAGCTGCTGTGCCATCTTTAAATCCAGCTCTTGGGAGAGAATGTGTGACGGCGTGAGGAGAGGAGGAAAGTGGAATGACATAACCATGACATATACAGTATATGACATGTATCAAGGTCACACATTAGCTGATATTTCATAGAGAAGGAAGGCACTTCACTGCCATTTGTAAGCATTAAAAATACATACAGTGGTATTCAAATATGGAGCACTCTGAGGTACAGGAATGGGACAGCACCATAGACTAAATGGCATCTCTAAATATGGACATTTATCCTGACAGTATCAATTAGGAAGCTCAACCTCTACTAAAGCTACATATGTTTAAGGATCATTTTACCATTTGAAACCTTAGAAGGTAATTCTGATTTACTCTTATATTCAGAGTTTTGGCCATCTTTCCTATTGGTAATAATAACATTTTAACCACTAAATTCTGGTAAAGTCTGGTCTATTCTATATTCTCTCACTGACGACAAATTGTCAAAATGTCTGTAGCTCTCAGCTCTAAGCCCATTGGTAAATGGAAATTATTTGAACATTACAGACCTGTAAAATAATACAAATGTAATCAGTTTATGAGTGTTTGTTGAGATGGATATTTTTTTATCATTCAACAAATATTTGTTTTGCTTCAAACAAACCTTAAACAACCTCCTTTCTGTTTTTTATTTCAGAAAACAGACAGCCAGGGAATACTGAGGAAACTCCAGGAAGGCAGGTCACCTGAGCTGCATCTGTCGACCCCAGCATAGACTACTCTGCATGATGCTGACACACACACACACACACACACACACACACACACACACACACACACACACACACACACACACACGGCCACTGGGAACTGTACGACCTGTGGCCAACACTTCATCTGTTGGTAACATCATTAATTCACATAAAACTCATAAATATGTACCCACACATTTGCACATCATATCCAAATGAATGTATTCTCTTTATAAAGCCATCCAACACACACACACACACACACAGATGCCTGTCCAGGCCCACATCAATAGAAATGCTTCTATCAGGACACACTCCATTCTGGTGTACCTGCTCCGCTCTTTAATGATCTCTAATTAGACAGCAGTAATCAGTCGTCGACCAGAAAAAGGCGACGGGCTGTTTAAAGTTCAACAGGTCAAACCCTGCGGGCACTCAGACCTGAGAGGCTACTGGAAGCTATTAAATTGAAGGCTTTCATTCCACAACACTGCAGGGACACAGTGTGTGCTGATCAATGACTCAAATGCTGATTATTATGACTAAATGCATATTTTCAGTGAGAACTAACGAAAGACAAGGACATAACCTCTAGAATATAGTTTAATTTGCATGTCACCGTGTTGTACTGAATGTATGTATAGATACTGCATGGCATGTTGTCATTTTACTGTTTCTAATTTGCTCATTCTGGCTGTCCTGCTCTTCTTATCATTACTTCGTACTAAATTATTATTTTCATTATTGACTGATCTGCTGATTAGTGCTAGAAATTATTTGCTTATAATTTTTCTGTCTATCAACAAATCAGTCAATTGACTAATTGTTTTAGAGTAATGACATTAGAGCTTAAAACCCTGTGCTCATCCTGAGTAGAAAGCAAATTCTACAGGTGGTGCGATTGCATATGAAGGCAAAGACAAGAACAACAATGCCTGCTTAAAAAGCAGCCAACTTATTCATTTTGATGCAAATGTGGGGTTGGCTGGCTCAACTTTTGTTGTCCTACAATGCAACATCTTTTAGAACGCACTGCACTGGTCAATGGAACACACGCAAGCACACATTACTGGTGGATTACCATGTGATTGTATTGGAGAGATGATGATGAGTCCAGTTTGAGTGAAAGATCCATCACAATTTATTGGGCGTGAAACCACTGCACAGATGTATATAATACTATTAGGAAGGAAGTTATCATGGTGGCATTTTAACCTCCGGTGCAACAATCACAAGGTAAACCATACAATTACCCCATTCACAATACAAAGGGATCTACCAGGGATGTGCACGTGCATATGTATTTGAACGGCCAATGCAGTGCATTGCTGGATGGAGATGCACTGGTTGGGACACGTCCAGACCAACACACACACTTGTAGTATTTTGCAGAAGTGCTATGTTCAGTCTAAATGCCGCTTACCAGTAGCAGCCAAAAATGCAACATTTTTCATAACTGTGGCATGAACAAAGTGAAAGGGTTCATCCTCTGTGGAGCCCAAATGTGGTCAGTGAATTTCATGTTGATATACTCATTAGAGATTTTCCTGTGTAGCCTGATGCTGGCTACAAGAAAGGTCACCGAAATCTATTTTTGAATTGAAGGCTTTCAATTCAAAAATAGATTTGTTATGAATATCAAGGATATTCATAACAAATTCAAGGACAATCTGGCCAGTAGTTAAAAGTAATGAGTTAAAAAGGGTTGCACTCGAAGGACAGACTGACTGAATAACATCAGCATCCTTTGGCATCACTATAGTTTGAGAAAAACAAACTGCTGTTTTGTCTGCCAGGGACAGAAAAGGCATCACTTCCTGTGCTGCAGAGGATTTCTCCCACCATAGATCTACCAGCCAATGTTAAAGGCTTATTGGTTGACTCAGGCTTTGATAAAGAACTGCTTTGGCAGCCGTGGGTCTGCATTTACATGCTTACAGCAATGCTTAGAACTCAATCCCACGTTTATGTTCCTTTGTTTTATGCACGTCCCCTCTGGTTTTATAGTTTTGATCTATATTGATCTATGGAAGGCTGACTCAGCATTAATCCTCTTTTTCTTGCAGTTTCACACAAATCACAGATATTCTAACTTGTGAGCTGCCTGCTACCACAACAGCCTGCTGCAGCTGCCAGAGGTCAAGTCTCTTGCTCTTGTCTGCCTGGCTTGCTCTAGCTTTCTCTCTCCATGTAAGGGTATGAGTCTATCAAGACGTGTCAGCTTTAATGGACTGTATATACACACACAGGGAGAAAAAGACTGCAGGCGGGGAACAAGCGAAGTAGAGATATGGGGTTAACAAGAAAGGGTGAACTGAAAAGATTTTTAATTAATTTTAATTCCAAATTCCACTCAATCCATCCGTCAGTCAGTGAAATACAGACTCAACGCCTAGCAAACATCTAGCTGTCAGAGCAGCCAGTGAGCGCTGAGGATAATGGGAGACACAGTCTTTTTCTTGAAGCCGTGGAGAAGGGCTTTATTTCTGTTTGGATGTGAGGCAAAAATACTTTTGATGGGGCTTTACAGAGGACAGTTTGATCTGGGTGTTTCCACGTTTCCATGTTTCTGTCTTCAAAGGCAAGCAGCAGCAACTACTTTTCAGTGCTGCACAAATCAAAGGTTATTACTTGAAGAATGCTTTAACTTTGAAGTAAGTCAATCACTACAGCAAAGTACACCAACAGGCAGCCACCAGGGTTGAGCGTTGAAGGCCATGCTAAAGTGCCTTAAGCTGCAACTTCTTGCCACTATTGGGCTGGGTATCAAACCACAATACTGCTCAAACTGTGTCAGAAGAGTATCATATATATCAGCTATGGAAACATGTTGGCTCAGGTTCTTAGGCTTGATTAGTTAATCGTGGATGACATTTTTAGTAAGCACTAGCATGTTTTGATAAATGACAAAAAAGGGTTCCAATGTGTTCATATTCCCCAAACTAAGGTATTGAAATAGCATTGTTTTGGCATCTGTAGCAAGATTCAGGTATCATATTGGCACCAAATTAAAAGATCTTAAAAGACAGCATGTTGAGACCATACTCTTTCACTCGTTCAAATACCTTCTTGAAAATGTTACGATATCTGCACATATCCAAATACCTGTTGATTTCCAAGTCTATCGTAATGTTTAAAAGTAGGTGTGTTCCTCCTTCACACCAGAAATGGGGGCTTTTCTAGCAGATCCCACATCTTAAAAATAAAATAAAATCCAAATGGAATGTGCTGTTTAGATGACCCGTATCAAATTCTGAATATTTTTATATTTGGAATAATACTGGAATATTTGTGTGCATGTAAATGTATTCAGTGATACTATCATGAATCATGTGTCGGTCATCACTCTTGGAGAGGAGGTGCAGGATAAGCCTTTAGTCCTCTGAAGGTCACGGCTTTCAAATTTAAAAGAATATTTAACTGATGTCCTCATTCTGTGGGAAGTCATTTAGTTTTACAACTCAATCTTGCAGTTAGTTTCTCACTTTGAACATGAAAACATGGCTGCCATCAAAATACAGTTAGCCTGATACAGGGAAGTCATCCTCAACTCCAACATCTACTTTACTGATTTTCAACTTAAACCTGAATGTATATGTTGTTTTTAAGAGTGTTGCAGTGCTGTGCACTGTGCAGGGATTTACCCTGGAGGAACACTCATCCTGGTATTCATTTGTATGACTTATGTGATCCTTAGATCCATAGTTGAACAGGTCCGAGAAGGCCACATACCTTGTGGATTTAAACTATTACACAATTCACATTTCTTCACATTGCAGTCTGACCTTAAACCCACAATGTCTAGACTACTGTGAGGAGCAATCCATTTCCTAACAAGATGACAGCCGAGTCATTTTCAGTCAGTCTGGCTCACTAACATTATAATGGCCACCTTTTATTTCCCAATAAATCTTGCTTAAACCTAAATGAGAGAGAGGTCATGTCACCAAAACCTAATTTCCTACTTTTCCTCATTCTTTCATCGTTTCCTCACAGTAGGTGTTCATGGGTGTGTGCTGTAGAGCGAGGGGTGAAGAGGGAGAGACCCTGATGTGCAGTCATCTGCCTCCACAACGCAAACACCTTTATATGTTTCTGTGCAGTGGCCAACAGAAGCATTTGTGTCTGACAGTCAGACACAGGAAGGAATGCTAGTAGAATAACTGGTTGGCCTGTCAGCTTGGTTTACAGATAGTTTACATTCTGCAGCACACAGAAGCAGTGAGGACACTTGTTCAAGACGGTCATTAATAAACATACACATTTTCATATTAATACAAGTCTGCTTGGTTGCTTTTATTCTGGTGGTCATCTGTAAAATTAAAGTGACTCAGGGCTTAAAGTCTACAACTAAAAGTCTACCTGACTAACCATTAATTCCCACCAGATGTGTCCAACTATTCATTCCACACCAGCTCAAACCTCTGTTGGACCAGCTGTCCTCTTCACCCCACAAAGTGTCTTTATCAGGTAGACTAATATCAGAAATTCAAGGGCCAAGAATTGTTTTCAAGTTGGCTCCAAAAGCATTACACAGACAGAGAGTGGCACTGTTTTTATTGATTGAGTGGTGGCTGCACTACGCTTGGAGAAAATAAACGAAAATCAAGTGCATCTTGGTGTGCATCATACATGTGAGTAGATTGAAGTTTACTACATAAGCAGTGAAACAGTATATCGAAATGTTTTACCACTAAATAATAAGTGGATTTGTTTCACCTATCAGTGGATGGTTCTTTTTGCTGAATTTCAAAGAAAAAAAAGAAATGGAAGTGTTTGTCTTCCCTGCGATGGACAAGTGATGAATGTCAAAAATGCTACAGAAATGCTGAGAAAACGGTGAGTGGAAATGTTAGTAAAACAACATACATAGTGATGATTTACCATTACAGGAAGAGAAGCCTAAATTTTAAAGACTGTCCTGAGGGTAGCCCTAGAGAAAAGATAATAGGCTATTGAAATCAAAAGGGTTTATCCCCTTGGGAGCATTAATATAAACTGCTAATTTCATGGAGGTGTGCCTTTTAGATGAGCTATTTTGTCTGCTATCTGGCCTGAACGTGGCAGTGGGGAAAAAGTCATGTAACGCCTAAAATAAAAATAACTCATTCTATGGGGAAGCATGAATATGTTCAGTAAATGTCATGACAACCTGCCCATTAGATTTTTATATTTCTTGAGTACATGGAGAGATTTTGGCCTGACGGAGGCCCAAGATTAAAGGTCACCAAAAGCATTAGGATTCATTCTGTGGGGACCATGAATATCCACAGCAAATCTGTTCACTATATGGCCATAAACTGTTGTCCATCCCTGTTCTGGACCTAATTGTCAGATGGACAAACTGACTGAAGCACCACTACATCCTGCTGCAAAACCCACAGTCATAAATCATTATATATCTAGGATGTTTGCAGTATGACTGTTATTGGTGTCACCCAAGGACTTATGCTACCTACAACCCATTTTATAAGGCTCAGTTGACCTTTGTGTCTTCAATCACTTTGCAAGCGAACGTGTCACCTTTTTCCAGGTGCCCGATCTCTACCACTGGTTAATAATCACTAATTCTTCCACAAGCTTCAGTCAACAGAAATTAGAGAAGCTTTGAATACACACTGCCAGATTAAATAATGACTGTGACTCATGCAATCTGTGACTCTTGGTAACAAATATTACACAGAACAATTGTAAGTGCAGTTTGGTACACAGTCCACGAGTGTGTGGTAGGTGTACAGTTTACACAAAACAGACCAAAGTAAAGGTAAGAGACAATAAATCAGCATCATTTATCACTGAATAATCACACAAATTAATTTATCCGGCCAGATGTCTCTCCACTCCCACTGCAGTCTATTCCAGAGTTCATTTATTTTGTTAGCCGTGTGTGTGCATGGTAATCAGCTCCCTGCGGCTAGCGTCCGTCAGGTAACTCCTCTAGTCTTACAACAGCCCTGAATGCAGTGATGCTCCACTTCTCCCTCTAAGAGGCAGAGTGAGAGTGAGCAAAACAAAAAGAGATTAACTAATTAGCGGCTTCATCATCTCTGCTCTCTGATGGTCTGTTTACTCCTCTCTCTGGACGACGGTGCTAAAGAGGCGGGGGATCTCTCTGGGAGAATCAGGGAAGGAAAATACATAATTTATGAAAAATGTATTAAAATTTCAGCATGTTCACATTTGCTCTATAAGCTGGACATGGATAGCATTTTAGAGTCACTTCTGCCTACCATGATTTATTATACCAGTCTAAACAAAGATATGGGAGCACTTTTTTTCCAGACACGAGAAGAACAGGGTACAATTCAACCAGCTGAAGTAAAGGAGAATTCTGGATTACTACTTCAGTCTTTAGGCCAGTTCAGTACAAAGATTTACAATGACACAAAACTGTTATCAATTCATGATACTTTCTCATCGCTTCATTTTAATTCTTAATATACAGTGTTGTTAAGAACAGTTAAATAAATAAATAATACTACATAATAAACAAATGGCTTCAGATAGACCCTGTTATTGGCGATCAGTATCAGCTGATACTGCTTCCAGGGATTGGTGATCGGAGGATCCTTAACCAGCATACAAATACAAACGTCACCATATCACATGACCACGAATGAAAAACAGCGAGGACAATTAACCAATAATAGGTTAACAAGGGCACAAGCCACGTGTATGCTATTCAAGCGTGAACACACACACACACACACACACACACACAGAGAAAGAGCCGGATACACCAAGTTTGACAGCAGACAGCGGAGGTTCCGGTGGTGAACAGACTCCGACAC
>JAVQJL010054324.1:0-24614 GCA_036024295.1 Nannoperca obscura | reverse complement strand
GTTGTGAGACACCCTTTGAGTGTACAGCAGTTGGTCCTCTCTGCGCAGAAAGCTTAATAAATACTCAAAATACTTTGTTGTTTCAGAAGGTTTTCATTTTCCAGATTTCCACCACATACCTCTCTGCCACCTAGTACTGCAGCTTCCACCGAGACAGCCAACAGGTCCCTCAGGTCCACTTTTCTCCTCTGTCTGCAGAGATGAAGGGACAGCACAATAATCTGTTAGCTTCAAAACAGCACCGGCTGAATAAAGAAGCTGGACATGACAATCCCTCGCTCTTTGTGTAAAATGCATACATATGGATACATAAAATATAAGAAAGAGGCATCCATATATATCAATATACGATTTTGGTTGGTGCATGGAGATGTGTAAGGAGTCACAATTTGGAAAGGAGTTAAAACTCATACTATTCTAACGTTTTTTCATTGAGATGGTAAAATGAGTGTTTGAAGAGACTCCAAATTTCCCCCCAAAAATGTCAAACTTCACCAGGTATTTCTTTTTTGAAAAGTTGAATTCTTATCTCTGTCGCTCGAATATAATGAAAGTAAACTTGGGCTACAGTCAGGGAGGAACCTCAATCATAATGACAGTACACAACACTGGCTGGCAAGAATCACATTTAGATTACAAGGCCAAAGTCAGCCTGATGTACACGCACGTGCATGATGACATGACCCCCAGCAATGTCAGCAGGATGGCTGATAATACACCTGCTAGAATATTAACATGCACTTACATCCCTCATACAAGATATTGGACACTTGCTAAAAGATGACGGAAGCATTCTTTCTTTCAGGGCATCAAATGTATTATTTTCACTCTCCAACCAGCTTGATAAACAGAGACGAGCAGCTGGTGGTGACCCGATGTTAAACGTACAAGCCCTGCACAGATACAGTTACAGTGAGGTAATGTCACGACACATCATGTGTGGAATAGATAGGAGTCTGACCTGAAAGAAGCCAAGCGGGTGGAAATGACCCCTGCGTACAGGTGGTAGATGACACCGACCCCAAGAAGGCAGAACACCGCCACGCCGAGCGGTGACAGTCGGATACCCATCGGAGCCATTGACGCAGAAAAGTAACCTGTACGTTTTTGTCGGATAGTAACAACAAAGAACCAAACCACGAGCCCCGACGTGCTCACAACATATCAGACTACAGAGATATAATCTAACGTCAGCTGACGTGGATGTCACCGCCAACGAAGGTCCCAGTAAAGCAGCAGCTAATCGGCTGCTTCACAAATGGCGTTTAGTTGTCGGATAAATACGTCGACTGTCATGTAGCAAACAGCTAAAAGGAAAATAAACTGAGGACACCAAAGAGCCAACACAAGAGCTAGTTTCGATAAGTTAACTAGCCGTTAAGCATCGTCAGACGTTTCACGAAATTCACCTAATGTCGTTTCTGTTTGTAACGACATTCCGTTAGGTGGACATCTTGACCAGGTCCGTATTCTGCTGCGAACTTGTTAAAGAGAGCCAAGAGTTTACTAGTGTCGAAGGCGAAACGGAACAATCACATCTTTGTTCAGTCATTTTCCCTCTACGTTACGTGCCCAGCACAGAGGTCACAGCAGGTTGTTCACTTCTCTTCCGGGTTATCACTGCTGTCGTCATCTGTTTAGGTTGGGTTTTTGTCCATTCATTTTTATACCCGCTATTCATAATGAAAAACGAATATTTAACGGAGACCAGAAGAAGCTATTTCATATGAATAAAATATGTGTAGCTTGAATTTGTTACTGCTCAAATTAACAAATACTATAATATAAACAAACTACAAAGGAGCTGGATGTTTGACTTTAGATTAGTTACGTAAGAGGGATTCAGTGGAGGTAATACATTTTTTTCTTTTTTTCTTATGCCAGACTCACAATGGACAGTTTAAAACAAAGATCCAAATATGGTATTTTTTTATTCCACACATTCCTTTTTCAAAACCTAGTTCCTAAATCACCCACAATTCAACAATGAAGTCAGATATTGAGAGAATTTTGTTTCTTTTTAAAGCAGTCAAAAAAGTGGTTTGAGAGAAAGAAACTTTCAGGCTTTTGCTTGCAAACTCTAAAGTTTTGCTTTCAAACCCTAAAATTTTGCTTGCAAATCTAAAAGTTTTGCATACAAATCTAAAAGTTGTGCTTCCGGTTCCGCTTTATGCCGTGGGCGGGACCTACGCTGGAAGACGTTTCTATTGGCCAGTTTTGATTGGAGTGACAGCTTTGCAACATGCCGTCAGTTAACGGGAGAGGCTGTTTTGAAGTCCGCCGGTGGAGAGCGGAGAAAGTCCATACGAATGTAAGCTTCTTTACACATAACTTCCTTACTTAGCAGTAATGTTATGTTTGAGCTGCTTTTGTTTAACGAGCTGTGCTGTTGTAATGGGCTGAACAAATACATATTTTTTTGTCATCTTAGCTGCTTGCCCAGGTAGGCTGCTATTATTATGCACAAAATATCACTTGTTTTCCATTATTGTCCTGTAGTGTTCAGCGAGTGCATGACCCAAATCACTTGTTTAGGGTTTGCAAGCAAAAGTGTGGAAAGTTTCTTTCTCAAACAATTTTTTTGACTGCATAAAAAAGAAACAAAAATAGCTCCATAATTTCTGTCCAATCACCAATGAGTGAAGTCACAGTTAGTGTTTTCCATTAGCAAAATACCTGTAATGACATCACTCATTGGGGTGTAATCCAAAAGTGCCAGAACAAAAAAGGTGGAGCAGGATCATCAGTGTAAAATGAGGGAAATACCTTATAGTATATTGGAAGGCAGTCAATCTAGAGATATGGAGTGCAAACCACACTAATGCTCTTGCCAGTATGATGGTGTTTACTGACAGGGCATGTGCACTATATGAGTTTGATTAAGTTTGTGATCCTACTTCTAAAAGAGAAGAGGCAGCTATGTAAAACTAAATTAAAACTAACTTGTAGCCAAGCAGTCGGAAAGGTTTGGGTCTGAAAGCTAAGGAACTGAAGAAACACGGTGGCACTTTATAAAAAGAACACATGATGTTTCTAGTCTAATGTTAGAGTTAATGGACCGGATAGAGAGAGGGCAAAGAGACAGAGCAGCAGGGTAAAATGAGACAGCATGCATGCACGCAAACAGACTGATGTGCCACCTGCATAAAGATGCATAAAGATACATATGCATGTGTGTGCCTGTTCCTGCGTTACATAGGTCCACGTGTGCCTGTGTGAATGTGTTTGTTTGGCCGAGAGAGAGAGAGAGGGAGGGAGACTAACATTTCTGACTTAACAATATATCAGCTCTTTAATGTCCTACCATGCTGAGAAACCATTTATACTGTTGCATTACATTAGATGAATTCAAAATTCACACAACAGCAGTTTCATAGACCTACTACTGTCTGTTCAAGTGAATCACCTTCTTTACCTGCTGCAGTGTCTCATTTCACTCATGTCATTGACAGAGGGGGGTGGGGGCTAAGTATTTTAAAGAACCATCTTTATTCACTGATGTGAAGTGATTCGACAGACAGACAGACAGACAGATAGATAGAGAGATAGATAGATAGACAGATAGATAGATATTCATTTATAATCATCAATATAATGGTATGTTAATAGATATTGGTAAACATGATTCGTTAGTTGAGTTTTTCCATACCAAAATCTGAATCGTAGAAGAGGATGAATTTCTGCCAGCTGTACTCAGACACGACTTGCATGATGACCTCATTGAGATAGACAGGTGGGCGGACCATTAGGGTGTAGTCATCTGTTCCAGGGATGCGACTGGTTGGTGGGCAGGCGGAGCGGGGTGTTCCTGCTGGGGAGCGCTGGATAAAGAGGTGGGGGATGTGCATGGCATCGGCCAGTGTCTGAAGGCTGCCTGCGGACATGCAGCCGATTGAACTGACCAGAGCCAGGATACCTCGGTTCATCAGCTCACAGGCTGGATGGAGGGGAAAGAGGCAGCAGAGAAAGAAGGAGAAGGGAGGAGGAAAAACAAAAGAGGACTGTGTTATTTTTCAAAGCATACAAAGGAAATTATTGTTCTGCTCTTCTACTATTCTGTTTTATGCCAAGAACCACGAGTGGTAAAAACTATCTGTTACATCTGTGGGCAATACCAAGTCATATTTTTGATCATAGTAATTACAAGTGGTAACAGTGCACCAAGGCAAATCATTCTTATTCTACAGGTCACCACACTGCAGCACAGACTAAAAGAGACAGGGACATTTTCAGCTAATTGTTTCTGCTCATTTCCACATGCATTGCATAGATATTCTTTCATGGCAACAGTCATACACAACCTGCTCTGTGGTAACTAGACACAGAGTGGATGGAAACTGGATACATAGGTAAAGGCATGTAGCAGCAGAGTGACAGAATGCTTTTTCTTCTCTTCAACCACCCTGTAACCCCCTTTTTCCAGCAAACACTATTAAAACTATTGAATCAAAGTCAAGCCTTCAGCCTGTCCACAATATTGATTCACCTGCAGGCTACTTAATAATAACAATAATACAATATAAAGCAGGGTAGTATGGAAATCTATTAAAGTATGCTTCTATAAAAGGTGTATTTAAAGTTGTATTATAAAAACAGATTGTAAAAGATGCCCTTCTTGCCAGATAGATTATCCACAGTCCCCCAGTTGTTGGTGCTCTGCCTAAATGCTCCTCAGCTCTGAGACACTATCTGTGCTTATTTCACCTCTTTTTTCTCCCTTCCACTTTTCATACTTCCTAGACCTTTAGTGCTGTCAAAAACACCTCTACCTCCTACCCTCTCAACCCACTCCCCTGTTATCTCCCTTCTTGTCCAAAACAGCCCCTCTGAGTGCTTACCTTTCAGCCCCAATCATTTCAAAGCTGCAGTCTTGCAGTGATTTTCATTTTAGTTGCCTTACAGCACCACTGAATGTTGAACACTGTCCTCGATTCTTCCTTTTCCACCTCCTTTCTAACATCCCTTTTTTCAGCACCTTTTTCATTCAACACACATCTTTTTCACCATCTTTACTCACCAGCCATTGCCTCCCTCATCTGTTGTTTACCCTCATGGCAACACAAACAGCCACCTATCCTCTTTCCTACCCTCACTCCGGCTGTCTTTCGATTCATCACCTCTTTATTACTTTATTTTTTTGCACACTTCTTTTCCTCCCACAGTCTGCTCTTCAATTACTTTTACCCACATGTCTACCCACATTTTTCCATCCCTCCTCCATCCTTATACTTAATTTCATCCCTCACTTCTGCTCCAATGCTGGGCCACACTGCATCCTTCACTGTGTGCTAAGCACTAGAATGTGTTTATTTCACTTCTAGTTGACTATAACCCTGCCACAGAGTCACTGGGTAAAACAAAAAAAAGTGTTAAGACAGTACAGTGAAGACAAACACACACATGCACACACACACACAAATGGTGCGCTGGCAATGTACAATTTTAAGAATGCACAATCCTAAACACACTCAGTCAGCCTGTGTAATGCCACACGGACTAATCTGTCGACACTGCAAAAATAAAGCCAGAGAAAGAAAGAGAAAAGAAAGAAAGTTTCCAAGAAAGAATAGCTTGAGGAGACAGATTCATGGTGCTGAGAAAAGCAGAATAAAACATTATATGTGTGCATGCATGTGTGTAAAAGAGAAAGAACATGAGAGCAATTCAATATGACAATGACTTTGGTGTCAACTGGTTTGCATGAAAACAACCTAAGAAGTTGGATTTCAAAGTGGTTTGTTTGCAAGAACTCTCAAATCGTGACAAATCCAAGCAGGTCTGTGTTCGTGTGTGTATTAATGATGCACAACATGGTATCTGCTTGGTTGCTTTTCTTGTTTAATTACATAGTTCAAGCATTACTGATTGGTGATTTGGTGATATGGATCTAATTTGGAGGCCATAGCTATAAATATATTAACACATAACCCATTATGTAAGTAATTGACAATACATTCTTTTTAGCAGTAGCTAAAGGGTTATTTCATACAACCATTTCCTCATGCATTGATGTAGATGATTAATGAGTAGAAGCTATAGTGGTTTCAATTGCACTGTTCATTGTGCAAGTCCACATTTTGAGGAATTAATTAAAGTGTAACAATATGTGATTAAACTTCACTAAGTCTCAACATACTGCTTAGTCATGGCCATTATTCGTAAAACCAGGATTCAGCTTCTATCTACTGTTTGAGCACATGCATGCCTGTGGGTCTGTGTGGGAAGTTACACCTGTGGATTTATTTATGCATACATTAAGTGTGAATGCATTGCATGCCATATTATGTAAGTCTGCATTTCACTGAATATTTGAGCTGAATAAGCCAGTCATGTATCATGAGTCCACATCCCTATTATAAGCAGTCATGCTAACTAATGCTCTAGCCACCTGGTTCTAGTCTAGCTATAGCGCATTAGCTTAGCATCATCAAGGCTTTGGCGAAAGGAAGGCTTTGCTAATCCTCTACTTATTAGGGCACTTTGGAAAATTAGTGCCCTCATCCCCTCTACATCACACACTTTTAAGTCTGCAGGGGGCTTCTAAGCACTAGGCTCATTAATGCTCTTTGCCAATGACTTAAAGGGCCCGTTGCGTTTACCCAGCCCAATGTTACATCACTCTGAAGTAGGCAACAGTTAAAGGAGAGTGAAAATGAGAAGGAGCTAGAGGTGCTGGTGCAGCAAAATGTATCTGTAGTGACTTTGAAGAGTTAAGAGAAAAAAAAAACTTTGCTTACCATATTAAAGGTTTAAAAGTATATACATAATTGAAGTCTTACTTGAGTGACTAAGTATGAGTTCCATTTTAAGCTAGCAGATGTTTCCTTAAACCTTGCCAACACTTTAAAGAAAAGCCGATGTGTACAATGACTGCACTGGAGCACAAAAACAGATTTGGGCTACAGAAAGAGAAAGAGTGTGTAGGTGTGCAAACAATACAAAATATAGCCATTTGGAGTTTTTCCACCCATCATCTTGAACCATAACCACCTACAAAACCACACACCACCACCATCATCCCACCAGCCCACACACAAGCACATTCGCACATCTAAACCCCTCCTATACATGAGCAGTATACTGACTCATGATAAATCATTCCAGGATCAATGTCGCTAAAGCAGCTATGCCCTGTCAGACAGTCATGCAGAGGTGTTTATTTGAGGCAGCTACATGTCAGCCATACAAACAGACAAGTGTACAGACTGACAGCCACATGGATTACTATAGGACTCATCTACTTTGTTAATTTATCTGCTCTGTCTTTATTTACTTGTTTATTTATTTTGCGGGGGCAATCAACATGCCTGTATGGTAATCCATATTTTCATTTAACTTTGTACCCAACTTCTTTTTTTTAATAAAATCGGTGTTGATTCTGCGAGACACAAAGCCTTTATTGGGTAGTAAACAACTTTCAAAGTGAGACAAATCAAGTGCTTCTCATGATATTTCATATATTCAAAGTACAATGAACCGCTTCCTCACCCATGTCTTGTTTACAGAAAAACATGTAGCTTGTATATTGTACATGTGTTTGTGTCTGCAACAGAGCATGTTATTGAGCTCTCTCTCCAGCATGTCGGTCTGTCAGAAGAAATGGACTGCAAGCACTTCACCTGCGCCCAGGTGTGACCAATTCTTCTCTCTATCTGTATCTCTTCAAGCAGCTCTCCTCCCACCACTCCCTCACACACACTTTATCACACTGATACCCATTCCTCAGGTTTCTGTGGCCCAGTGACTAAGGATGGAAAGGAGAGGAAAGAGAGAGGGGCAGAAAGCAAGGAAATCAATACCTGAAGAAAAACCAAGAAATGCCTGTGGCTGTAGAGCATTTTTTCAGTAAGTTAGACACCACAAGACACTTAGGCGAGCACTGGTAACACAGGTTTAATAGTTCCGTTATGCATAATATTGAATGTCCCCTTACATTTGCATGTCTCATTAAATATCCCTTTAACACTCACTGGGCTGATACTAGCCAAAAAGATTGAAATGTGTATCCAAAACCAAAAAATGTAATACCAATTTACATATATACAGAGCCACATTGGAACACGTTGTGTGACAGAGCAATATCATAACCATAGCAACAGCATCTGCTTGCTTCATTATGTTACCTGTGTGAAAATATATTGTGCATTAAAGAGGTACTGCACACATTTTTTGAGCTTTAAACTGAATAGTTTGACTGTACTGTGATTATTCACATGAATGCTGGTGTTAATATTGATATTTCTTACCAAATGTATAAAAATCACACACTACGCAGTCATATGGCCGTGCCTCCTACAGTTGCAGTTCCCTCACTCATTGCATTTTATAAATATTGGGAGGGAGGGCTATAGCTGAATTTGAGGGCATAGTTACACCTACCTACAAATACAAATACCTGGTATAAGGCATGAATACAACAATCCTGTTAATCCAACATAAATCAGTCCTGGTCATAGATTTGCAACATCGCCCACAATGGTCTAACACAACCAGTGATATCAGTGAAAGCCATCATGGCATAAATGGTATAGAAAACACCTCATCGTCTATACTGTATTGTCATTCAATAGCAACAAAATGCCTAAGGGCTATTTTCCATTTATATCAGCTATGCATTTATTAATTAATTTATTTTCAGGTTATGGCTTAGCTGACAGTGACAACTCAATACGTTTTTTCAACATGAGAGACATATTCCATTATGTATAGCAATAAGCTGAATGAAAAGACAGTGTCTGCCGGCTGTATGTAATCATAATCAAGTGTTTGGTTTTATCAGAAATTCACTGACAGAGAGAGAGGAAGTCCTAGCCAGCGCCCACAGCACAGTCATAGCTAAGAGTGCATCTTCATCTTTAGAACTGTGTGTGTGTGTGTGTGTGTGTGTGTGTGGATGACCTACTTGTGTCTGTGTATTGTTTCATGTATTGTTCCAGATCCACAGCTCCAAACTGCTGCCATGCATTGTGCCATACACGGCTAAGCACTGAGTGGCAGGGAGAGATGCTTACTCACACCGCTGGCAGGCAGAAAATATGCTCTGCTCTATATGCCTCTGTGTGTGTCTGTGTGGACTTTTGGTTTTCTGATATACACACCTTCAGGGAATTAGCACTTGAATTAATGTGGTCAGGGAGGTAGAATGAGCAAAAGATAACACGCCCTTTCCGACTTTGTTCCTCTTGAAATTTATCACTGTAAGTTCTCTGACTCCTGGCACTTTTTGTTGCTGAAAATACCAGACCAATGATTTCTTGCAAACAATCTGTTCTTATTCCTGCCCCCAGTGTACCTCCCCACCTCCTACCGTGTTCCCATTAACATTTAATGGACCCCCTTTGGTCCCTTCATCTTGTCACATTTAACATCATCTATTCCTAGCAAACTCTAGTCTTTGTGCCCTGGAGATGTATACATCCTCTCCTTCATCCAGCTTTCTTTTTTGTCTTCTCTGTAACTATATCGGTGACTCCTTTCCTCATTCCCCTCAACTGCCCCTCAATTCAGCACCCTTTACCACTATATTTATCCAGTTACTGCACTCACCGTTATCACAATCGCCAGATGAATGACCCTTTTCCCTTCTTTCCAAGCATTAACACCATCATTTATTTTACCCCGTTCTCTTTTGTATTCCTTCTTTCCACCACTCCCTTCCTCCATTCAACATGAGTCATCAGTATAATTTCCCTGTTTTTTAGCTCCCAGTGTTGAACACGACAGATCAATTCCTCCTCTCCACACACTGCTCTCCCTCCTCCTGTCTCTTCTCCACCGCTCACTAATCTCTCCTTCCTTCACCTTTTGCCACCAATCCAGACTCAACTAAATCCTTTACTCCATTATCTGAGATTGGTGCATGTACAGCAGATCATTCAGGGCAAGTTCATTTTTCTCCTTCCCTCCATCCATCTATTCATCTATTCATCCATCCATCAACTCAATTGTTTGTTAAATCCAATTTTACTGCACCATGTGCACTTTTACCTCTAGTACCTACTTGCCTCTCTCTCTCTCTCTCTCTCTCTCTCTCTCTCTCTCTCTCTCTCTCTCTCTCTCTCTCTCTCTCAATATGCTCATTCATACCCTCCTTCCCCTGTCCCTTGCTTTAACACTTTATCCATCTACTCTACAAATTACAGTACGGTGAAAATCAGTACTGTACGAGTATTTTATCAAAGTGCTTGTGACAATATTTGACTGGCAAGTACGTCTTTATATGCAACTTAAACACATGTAGAGTTCAGGAAATATAACACCCTTCTCTTTTCTATTCCATCAATGCTTCTTATCTTTTTTGCTTTCTTTTATTTCCCCTTCAGCCAAGTGTCTGTTCCACATTAAGGCCTTTTCCCACCAAGTCTAAAATTATTTTAATGGAAAATCTGAAGGAAGAAAGGGTGTAGTTTATGGCATTTGTGAATTTTCTAAGAAAAGATCTTCAGGAAGAAAAAGTAAACATGAAACATAGAAAATCTCCTCTTCTGCTCTATGAATTAGGAGAGAAACTCCATAGCCTTCATGTAATTGTATTACATTTTCTCTCCTGCTGCCTGGCCACCTTTAGTATCATATGGCCCTGGTTTTTCTTGATGGTGATAATATAATGCACACATCCACTGTCCATACTCTCCTGGTTTTCTGCCATGTGTTTTCTCTTAGTTTTGTATCTGCTATCATACTCGTAAAACTAAATTATCAGTAGCTAATGTTAGATTAGATAGACAGACAGACAGATAGACTTTATTCATCCCCAAGGGGACACTGTAGTGTTGCAGTAGAAAATTAGAATTTTGAATTTAACATAACATAAGATCTACTTAGCAGCAGCTATGAAATGAATAAAGATCTGTTTTCACGAGTCACAGATTTTAATTGAACACAAGAAGGGTACAGAATTGCTGTGAAAGGCCTCGCATCACTTTGGCTCACAGTGCAACAGTTTATCTTCTTTCTCATTTCTTGTTTCCTTCAGCTATTCCTCCCTCCATCCACCCTCAATCCATTCAAAAAAACCTGACGCTGTATATATCTTTGTGTCCGAGCTCTATCTGTTGTAAAGTCAAAGGAGATGAACGTGATCACTTGGAAAAGCCACATCTCTCTTGTTTACAGCTCTGGGGCTTTTACTGCTATTAGTTCACCAGAACAGGTCTATTCGTATTTCTCCTCTCCTCCCTCACTTCGCTGCCCTTGCACTTCTATTTTCGTTTTCTTTTCTCCAGCTTTAGAGGAATATCTTGCCTTGTAACAGATTCTAATGTGAACCATTGGAAGCTATTTTCCAAAAAGACACACACACACACACACACACACACACACTAGCATGTTATTCTGTGTGCATATTCCAAATTACTGTTGCCTATCTCGGGTCTCCCTCTCTCTATCTTTCTTTATATTCAAATTTTCAGCTAGGGTAATGGCCCATTTGTCAAAGCTTTAATCATATTTAGGAAATTGATTGGTTGTTGTTCACTGCTAATGGCTCGGTGTGTCTCTGTTTTCTTTGCCTGTGTACACGGCAGATGTCATATTTTCCCACTTGGTGTCTCAATAGTCAATTTCACACAGATGTGTGTGTGTGCATGTGAAGTGCATGTTATGTGTTTTCATGCCTATACATACACGTCATTGTCAGAAAGGGAGATATTGACTATGTGGCAGCCAGTTAATTTCTTGTTTCAATTTTCAAATAAATGAATGTGATGAGTAAAATTGAACTGGTTCCCAACTGTTGGCACCATTCACACAGATTGGCTGGCTGATTGTCCTCCATAATGAAATTGGGGAAGAGATAATATCTGATCAGATTTTGACAAAACATTTGAGTGTGTTGCACCTCAATCACTCCAATCTGAAAACTGCAATGCTTGGTCTGAGGGCTGCGACATGTGTGTTTACTTGAAACTGATTGACCCAATGATCAAATGTATCACTCATGGGAAACAACATTTGCTGATTTCTGGTGAGTCTGTGGGGTATTTCACACACAATTTGTATGAGCAGAGATAACCAGTGTTTCTGAACTAACATATATGTGATATATTAAAATATATAATTAAAATATAATAAATAAGTGTTTATATAATTTACCAGTAAAAGATATTCCCCACTGCTATGGTACATTTTCCTGTGACTGAGACAGAAGCATGTTAGGCTGCAGATGTAAACAGAGATTTGGAAGAGAGGGAAGAAATTGATGGGTTGGGAGAGAAATGGTGAGGAATAAGGTGGGTAAAGGAAGAAAGGGGACTTTTTGTATTGCGGTAAAGAGTTTTGGAAAATGAAGAAAGGATAAAAGCCTGTAGAGACAGATGCAGACAAATGCAAATCAACAGGCAGGACAGGGAGAGGGTGAAGGCAATGAAAGGAGGGAGGGAACGAGAGATGGATGAATTATGGAAAAACTGTGGGGAACTCCATATTTATACATGACTCTATCAGAGTTACTTCAACAAGAAAGAAAGTGCCTGCCTCCTCACTGACAGAGGTGGGAACCAAATGAGGAACAATAGAGAGCAGTTGACACGCATGTAATGGAAGATTAGAGTGATTAAGCAAAATTAATTAATTTAATAATTTTAGTTTTTGTTGCACTGAGAAGGAAGAGGAAAAGATCATCATTTAATTCATCTTAATGAGAATAAACAACATACTGTATGTTTCATGCCTATACTGAAAATGGAGCCGGTAATTGATGTTTGGTTTGCCTTACACAACCATTTTAATTACTTTACGCCAAACTCACCTTCCTGTCTCTCATGATTACTTTAGACACATACAAGTCTGAAATCATTTTGCTCTGAGCTTACTTTGGTAACATTTTAAGTTCTCTTACTTTTCAAAGTCCTACATATAACATTGACATGACAAATATTCTGCCTCATTACCAAACCCAAGATATTGATAAATTAACTCTATATGTACAGCTTTGCAAACACACAAACATTCATCATTATTCTACCCTCAGCACATGTTGCTGCAGCAGGTCCATATATTGTTGCTGTGTTTAACTGAAAAAGAAGAAATAGAGCTCTCCGGTGTTCATAAGCAATGCGGTGAAAAAGCTGGGATATGATGTACATACACGTGCACACACAAACATGCACAGACAGAGCTAATGTATGCATCCAGCTGCCCATGACTGCTTGTATCAAATTCCAAATCCTGCTGCTTGCACACAAGACTGTGCAGGGATCGGTAGCCCCTTCCCTCCAGGCAACTATCCAGCAATACATGCCAGCCAGTGTCTTGTGTTCTGCCACTACAGACCTCTTTGCTCTCCTTCACTTGTGCTGGGCAGGTCGGCACTCCACATGGTATCAACTATTCTCTCTCCTGGCTCTCTAATGGTGAAATGACCTTCCAAACTCATTCAAAACAGCAGACAGTTGCCATTTTCCCCAACGAGGTGAAAGCTGTTTTCAGGAGAATCTTGCATCACCTTAGTCCAAATAAAAGATAAACTCTCCTCTAGTCACTATAATTATTGAAAAAATTGTATGTTTCTTTTTCAGATTTTCATTCTTACATGATTGTTTTATGGTCACATAAAAAGGCAAAATAACCCTAACCTTTCCTGTCCTATAAATTTAATATGATATTGCATTCACTGAGAGACTGCATCAGCTAAATTAATAAATGCTGTGTGGACAAAGGCCTTCCCACATAACAGCTACATTAACCTCCAACTAGCCTTAGTTCTAATCATAAAATACACCTGATAATACTTTTTCTTTGCTTTTTATCTTGTCTTTAATGAGACTAGATTAAATTACACAAAAAGACATGAATGTTTTTTTTGTGAGATTTATCTTAGATGGTGAAATGACAAAGAGTAAAGGCAAGTTTGTTATTTTCACCTCCAGGAATAGCAAGGTTTTCTCCCTTGCCTTTCAATATCAATATACACTTTTCAGTTTTATTTTATTTTTCATGCACTGCTTAAAAGCATGACAGAAAAAGAATGCATGTTAATATTTAAAATGAGCATTTTACCGAGTCAGATTCAGTGCAATACTGAGAGTGGAAACTTGAGTTTGTGAATGTAACATTGTGAAATAATGGCCTAATTAAATGTAACAGTGAAAGTAATTAATGTTTATAAAATGGAATACATTCTTTGTATCTACAGTCAATCAATCAATAAACATATTGGTTAAGTAATACATTGTCCACTCTAACAAGTATTTTCATTGTAAAAATGTGCAGTCTTGGATTTAAGAGGGAGAACAAAAACAGTGACAATGTATCTGCCTTTTAAATGCAAATTATCGAACACATTAAGATCCTTAATTAATTATATATTTACGTAAAATATACCCACGCATTATCTTCTTGCAATTGAGTTTGCATCATTCATTGGTGAAGTAAAGAATTATCTCATAAACAGTAATTGCAACAGCAATATACTATGCTGTTATCCTTTTGAGTGAGTTTTGTGATGTGGGTGGATGACAATAAAACTCACAATTAAAGTTGGCCATCACAAACCTGTGAAGTTTTCCTTCTCACAAATGGGATACGAGTCATTTCTAACACAATTGTTGCAAGTCCTGATTAAAAAGTGAAATGGAAAAGTGAATTTCTAAAACAAATTAGCTCTATACCTTCAGTTTGAGGAGCATTGCAGCCTTCAATCTGCAACAAACTTAATTTGACATGAAAGAACTGTGTACTGTGTGCCTATGAATACTACACCTCACAGTTTCAATAGTTGCATAATAACTGAAACATTATGTGCACATGTGCATGCACGTGGGAGAGAGTACAGGAAGGTCACGGTACTTACTGCAACTCTGGAGCTTTGTATGCCAGTACTATCCAAATGAACAACTGAACATAAGTGTGTGGGTAGCAAGCTTACAGTGAGTGAAAGTGACATCATTACCAGCCAGGGTGCACAACCAGTTAAGCTGATGGAAGCACAAAGATTATGTAAAGTAATATAATAACACAAAATGAATTAATTGTTGCCTTCATAGAAATTAGATGTGATAATACATTATTGGCTAATTGATAGTTGCTAATCTAAATATATTATGTTAGCAGGACATTTAATGGAAGTCTATGTCTACGTAGCTTGTAGTCTAAACAAACAAGGAATAAAAATATATGAAATATTAGATATTGCTGACTTTTTTTATGATATTAGAGGTATAATCTTTAGGTTTCTCTCTCAAACCTTTATGGTACAGAAGTACTGTAGGGTTTACTCAAGCTGTGTTTATGGTATAATCTCCATGGCACTTGAGATAAAAGCCTACCTAATTGGCATCCATGAGAGATTAGACAGAGAGACAAGGGCTATATGGTGAAAAGGTTATTTGGGGTTATACCACTACTCAACCTGCCCATGATGAAAAGAGAGAGGGAAAATGAAAGGGCTTTGAAGTGCTAGTGCCTAGCTAAAGGCTGCATTCAACTTTTTATTTTACAGAAGAGCCAGATGGAGGGGGGGGGGATAAGAAAACTGACAGAGGAGTGTGTGTGAGAGAAATAGAAAAGAAAAAGAGAGAATAATACAGCCTGACACATTTAAGGTAAGGGCAGAGTCGAGAGATGCACACAAATGGAGATACAAAGAGACAGAGTAAGAGAGAGAGGAAAACAGAGACAGCGAAAGAGACAGCGGGAAGAAAAAGAAGAGATTAAAGAGCAGCAGCATCTGAGTAATGGCAGATACAGAAGAGAGAGAAAGAGAGAGTGATATTCATGTTTTCTCTGATGCATTCCAATTGTATTTGGACACTCTTGCAGGGCTGTTGATATGACATCCATGCCAAGAAAGCATATTGAACTGAACTGAATAGGCCCCACTCTGGCAGACAGGCAGCACTGCAACTCTCCCGGCCTCCGCACACAAATCATTAGCAGAAATGGACGGCTGCTCTAAATGTGTTGTTCAAGTCAGTATGTGTGTTTATGTATGTGTATATGTGTGTGCCCTTGTTAGAATTAATGTGTTTTTGCATGTGTTTTTCCCTGTGAAGTCCCTCAGAGAAGAGATACAGATCACAGGTCTTCTTTGGTGCACCACGATGCCTTTCTAAACTGCAGTTAAAGTGGATATCTTGAGTAGTACAAACTATAAACACAGCATACACACTGTACACACGCACAATGTCCCAGAAAACTAAATTAAGAAAAATACACAGGAGTTGCACCACAGACAAACCCATGCCATCACTTTCTCTGTCTTTCTCCCCCTCTTTATTTCTCTTTCTCTCTCTCCACTGACAGCAAGCGAGATGTTGCTCTAACAAGAATGAATGAGCTCAGAGGGAGGAAAAAGTGCGTGCACGTGGGTGTGCGTTTGTGCATTTCTGTTGTGTGAATGTCCGTGCCGCTGAATGCTTGTTCTCAGAACTTTCCCTTTTCTTGGTGTGTTTCTCTGTTCACATACTGTACACTCTGTGTGCATGGTGTGTGTGACTCTGTGTGTGTGCGCCATATGACAGATGGCAGGCCCCCTGCGAAGACCTAGAGAGAGGAAGGGAGCAAGGGACTGATGTGTTTCAAGTTGAAAAGCGACAGCAGAATCGGTATAAAGTACACAATAAAGCCCCTCTGCTGTCACTTTGTTGATCCATAATTGAATGAGCAAGTGTTTATAGCCAATCATGCAGCATGAAAACATTAATAAACAGATATGCTTTGTGTTTTTTAGGTCCTTGAATGTTTGATAAATATCCATTTTCATTAAATTAGCTATCAGCTTTGGTTTTAATGATTGCAATGTAAATCTGTGATGATCACTGTGCTGATGGCTTTTTTAAAGGCTTGCACACATTGAGCCTGTCAAGGCCTTTAGCCTAGTCTGTTTTCCCCCCACTCTGTCTTCTCTGTCTGCTGTCAGTCCACTGAAAAATGAATGTTTCAATGGCACATGTCATTCATTCACAATAATAATAATAAAAACTGACCCCTAAGTTTCAAATGAGTGGTGTTAGGGCATTTTCACTGTTGTGTGTGTGTGCTTGTGTGTCAGTATAAGTCAGATTGTCACTGCAGGAAATCACAGGAACACAATTATTTTCCTGTATGTTGTGTACAATAGCTGTCAGTTTAAACAGTTTAAGAATATGGTAATTTTAGTTGAGACATATTTATATAAACATGGTCTGCTAAAGTTTTTGTGTTACGGAGCAAAACCTTATTTCTAAAAGACATTGTATATCTTTGTTAAATTGTTTCAGTGTGCTATAAAGGAACTGTATGTGGGTGGGTGTCTGGTTCAAAAGCATGCAAAATGATTAGTGGATTATGCATTATATATACCTGTGTATATCTAGCACATCTTAGCAGCTGCTCTCAGGGGGCGTGTGTGTTTGTGTGTCTTGACTGCTTGTGGGGAAAATGTTAATTGTATTGAATAAGTGTGTTAATCAGAGAAAAAGAGTGTTTGAGTGTGCCAAATATATTCCCTAATTTAAAGATTTTGTTATCCGTCATTAATAACTGGTCAAATATATTTTGATATACAGTCAACTATGTGCAATTATCTAAATTCATGTGCAGTCTTCAGCATGTTTTTAAATAATGATTCATTCATTCATTAAAACCTAATAATGTCAATTGAAAACAGAGGATGGAATCTCTTAGTCTGTCGTTAAGTAACAACAATAATTCAGAAACAAGCTTCACAAAAAGGAGATAGAGAAGCTGTTGATAGCACATACACATATACTGAAAACTAAAAACAGCGATGAATTGGCGCCAAGCGGTGGGCAAATATGTAAGTAATGGAAACAGATATTGAACAATAGCTTGAGTTATTAACTTCTATTAAACTGCAGATACTCCCCCACTCAATAACACCACTGATTTTCACAGGTTCGACTTTGCAGCTGACCGATACTTGTTCCTTGGATAGCAGTAACTGGGAAGAACAATAGGAGATTCACACTCCTTCAACACAATGACAACAATGATGGCTTTTAGCGTTGCGCTGCTGAGTGGCACAAACAGCCGGGTGGAAATGGGACAAGAGATGAACCACCACTGAGAGTCAGACAGCTATTAACACACATGGGCACTCATACACTGACACACAAACACACACACACACACACACACAGACCAATTAGTTACAAACATTGTAATTGCATCTCATAAGGATAGCAAAGACTCATTAAACATTAAATGGGAAAAAAGCCTACATCCACCATACTGTGTATTGACAGAAAATAACAAATGTCTTTTTTTTTTGGTGCTTCATTTCTTAAAAATTAATTTGAATTTGATGTGTTTACCAAAACACTGATTGCTTTAATGAGCTGCACATTGTTGAGTGGTTGTTTGTGTGACCCCCTAACGGAAACTAATTGACTTTGAGGCTAAAACTTTGATTGGAAATGTTGTCTTACTGGAACATTCCTCTGGCAGAGCTGAATTGGGAGTTAAGTCTGATTTTGGTTAAAGTGTATATATTGTTTATGTACTGTAAAACTTTTTCTTGTTAATTTCCATAAAGTATTGAATAAATGGTGAATGAATTGTTCAGAAAAGAAACAAAAGGACAATTGCATAGAAAAATGAGAGAAGGAAATTAATTATTTTATCTTAATCTATTATGACTAGGCTACTAGCACAGAGCAATTAACAAACCAATCACACACACACACACAAACACACATATTGCTATTGCCTAACACTGTGGATATAAATAGTTTTATATAAATAATTCACCGTTCATCACTGTTTAATTTTTAAAAAACAAAATAGCGTTATTGTGGGTTTTTTGGCAAGTACCATTTAATAAATTCAATTCAAAAAAAGTTAAAGGACTAAAATGGACAGCTGGTACAAACCTGTTTTCACAAACACGACACTGATGGAATATGGTATTTAATACATTAAAAGGTGAATCAGGAAGTACTGTAGGTTCTTAAGTAGTGGCTGAGGCATTTATTTATTTACCTCAAATGAAGATTTTTTTTTTTTTCATTTCTTTCAATCGTCTCTCTTTAACAGGTATAGTTTATCATATTTCGGTAAAGTTAACCTTTTCCTTTGTTAATTTGCTACTACAGCTGTTGGCTGTCGCAATGCAAACTCATAATTTTCTCTATCTTCTTTTCATCTAATTGAAACAATCCAGTTGCTCAGGGGACATAAGCCCCTTCCTTTTCATGGAAGGTTTTTATGGGGAAACAACAAGGCAAAGTACAGGTACAAAAAGTTGTGACTGATCTGGTCCAGTGGCCGCATGTATATTGAACTTGTAATCAGTGTGACACAGTAAGTTCAGTTTCCACATGATGTGTGTGTGTGTGTGTGTGTGTGTGTGTGTGTGTAGGTGTGCATTCAGTGTTGAATGTCTATAAATCACAAGTCAAATTTCTTCTTCCATCAGTGTTATTCGCCTCGTAATTTTGCACAATGCTAGATCGATGATCATGTCTACTACATCCTCATCTACATCACACACATACCCAAACATACACACACACACACAACCACTTTCCCTTTTGTGTTAGTCTGTTTTGTGTGAGCTCCAAAAGTTAAAGCTCAGTGAAGGAGAGAAATGACAAGAGTGTGAGAGAGAGAAATGACAACAATGGACTGTAGGTAGGCGAATGAGAACAAGAACAACAGAACTGTGACATTGTATGGAGACACAAAGAGAGAGACGTGATAGCAGCTCAACATTGTTGGGAGAGAGAAAAAATGATGACAATTAAGTATTTAAGAGCAAAAATCTGGATCTCTAGATTTTCTGCCATTTTAACCACAGCTTTGTAAAAGCAGTAGAATATTTCCTTAAATAAAGGGACTTTTCTGGTGTTTCGTCTGATTTACAACACATATTCAAAGATATCTACAGAAGGGGAGGCCTGACACATTGACAAGCTAATGATAATTGTAAAATTGTATGTGTTCATACCAACATTATTAAAAACATTATTTAAATGTACTGTCATTAACACAGATATGTTTAATCTATAGTGATAACCATAAAGCACAGTTATCATTGAATTAATTACACTTTTAATTGTTTAATTTCTTGTTACTTCATTATTGGCATAATAACTGGTTGTTAAAATGATCACTGCCTCTTTAATTTGCCCATCCTCTATTATCAATGAGCATCAATGTTTTTTATATTTTTTCAATAAGGGCATGGTGATAGTTTATGTTTTCATGTTGGCAGTTAAAGTGAAAAACCGGTACAAAATATTTTTGTCTTTCTGCCATGCTCATCAAGCTCATCAAAGGCACATTGCAGAGAAGAGGTGACAGTTGTGACAAGGCGTTCTCATACGATTAACCAGAACATGGCGATCAGAAGCAGAGGGCAGCGCGCCTGTTGAGTTTAAGCTTTGAAAATGAACGCGAAGTACAACAAAAGTCAATAACAGAAGAACACTAGAATATAAGCATGACTGACATAGATTATCAATGAGAAGGGATGGGATTACAAATAAAACAAACTCATGCAAGAATGAATTGCAGACAGAATAATTTATCCAGCTGTTTTGCATTGAAAAGGGGGATTGTGGGAAAATCTGGCTGGGCTTCGTTCAGTTATTGTTGCTTCACCTAAGATGGCCTGTTATTCTAGCTGATGTAACTTTACTGTGCTTTCTCACACATGTATGCATGCATGTGACTGTGTGTCTGCAAATAGGTATTTCTGTGTACTTGTGTCATATGTGGGGTAGATGTTGATGGCCTCAACTGTGCTTTTAGGGAGAGTAAGTTGTCACACCAGTATCTTCTGCAAGCAGACACATGCCACTGTAACCGTCAATACAATATTTTAATGAAGATCAAAGAGACATATTCTGGACTTTTACAAACATAAATCCACACATGGACATGAAAACATATAGATACACATCAATACCTTAATCAGAAAACACGACCATCTACTCTGCACACACACACACAAAGAAACACCAGAGGATGCACTGCATACTAGCAGCAACACCACTATTTGTTGATGTGTACCAACACATTTCTATCTGTTTTTCTCTGTCCTAAAGGCATGAATATAGCTTGTTTTTAAACATCAAATACTGGCAGAGGACCTAATCTACATCATCAGTCTGACTAAAGTCCAAATGGACCATGTGGCAATGAACCACAGCATTTGAATCCCAATATATATTCAGAATGTATAATATATGTAAATATCATGCCTGCAAAATGTGACAAATGAAAAGGTGCATGAGAGTCAAATAACAATTTATATTTCCTGTTTATATCTTTGGGTAAAATGGTATGACCTCACATTTTACCACACCCTGGTTTACATTCACTCAATTACATCCAATCACATCTAAACAGGTTCCAGAAGGTCTCTAATGGAACAGAAAATATCTCCACATCATTTGGGTGACTATTTTCCAGAATATGTTTATTTTGTACACTATGTACAGTTTAAGTAAGCATATCTTAAGTGATGAGACTGCAACAGCTGGAAACATCACATGTGTAAGAAACACAAGAGAAGACAGCAAGACAGCCATCAATTTCTTCTAATTTTAATAAAGTGCACTTATTGGGATATAAGTAAAATTTCAAAAGTTAACTTTATGGTTGTTCACAAATTTGTAATGCATAACATGAGCTATTGATTTGATTTTTGTAGCTTGAAATGTAAAAACAATAGCCTAGCACATGTCATGCATATTATTCATAATATTTAGTTGGACGGTTTATCCTTTCATCATTGCCTTAAGCACTTTTCACTTGAGAAATCAAAACAAATTACTTTTTCATATCTAGAATAGTTAATGTGGAGTGTGCACATGTACATGTGGAGTGTGCGTGTGCATACTGCAGTTATTTGCATATGTGTGTATGTACAAGCAGATATTTTGATTGTATGCCAGAATAGGTTCCTATCGCTACCACTCCTACTCCCTAGTTTTATCACAGTTTTTTCTACCTCTTCTCTATATCATGCTGCAATTGTTGTTTCCCTCTCTTCCTACTCCCTAGCACCTGTCTGCCCCCCTCCCTAAAATATCTCCTCTATAAACTCTCTGCCACTCACCACCCTCTCCTGGCCCGCTCTGTGCAGGGACCAGGCAGATGCTAAGGTTTAATGCTTTAATTTGGCTGGCTATCAGCCCTGCAATCTCTTTGATACTTGTAGTCCCACTGATGACACTGTGATCCAAGCTGGCATACGCTCAGACAGACAGGGGTTTGTCAGACGGCACAGTTTTTCTTCTGTGCTGTTTGAGTGTGTTGGCATGTTTGTCAGGGGGATTTATTTTTATATATTTCACTGCATGTATGTGTGTAGCTGCATTGGAGAGAGAGCAGAAACCCAAAGAGAAAAAGAGAGGGATTTGTCATTTGGCAGCACAAAATGTCTAGTGTACACACAGACACACACACACACAAATGCAGTCACTTGCAAACACAAAAAATACACATGTAATTAATGCTGCTAGTTTTAGGAGTACAGTGTTTGAAATGCAAGCACAACCCTGGAGCAGCACAGCACAGAGTAAAAAGGGGTTGAAACTGAGTGAATATACTCTATTGTTAATAAGAGGAGTACTTTAGTAGCAGGTGGAGCTGGTACGGACTAAATAAAAGCCAATCAATCAAATCAGCTCTTCTAAATGCCATTAAAAGTTGAGGACTTCCCACTATGACATAATGACAGTTTTCTAATAGGCCAAGAGGAAAATCCAGGTAAGTTACTAAGAGGACGTATATGTTCTTGTCCAAGAGGTACACAGTTCCAAGTTGCAACTTTATAATAAATTGCAAAGCACCCTGAATATTATTCTGAGCGCAGATCATGCCCATCTTAAAACTGAATACCATTTCAGTGTGTGTGTTCTTTTATTTGTACTTTACAAACATGTTTTATTATGTAGATGGTACAGTGGGTACGGAAAATTCAGTTTTTCTTTTTTAATCAATTTGCAAAAATTTCAACATTTCTGTTTTTTTCTGTCAAGATGGGGTGCTGAGTGTACATTAATGAGAAATAAAATGAACTTTTTTGATTTTAGCAAATAGCTGCAATAAAACCAAGTGAAAAATTTAAAGGGGTCTGAATACTTTCCGTACCCACTGTATGTGGGGAAAAATGTGGAGAGGTTCTGGAGTTGTCAGCCGCATGTCACAGTCATCCTCTAGGGATTCACCAACTCTTCCTCTCCAGAAATAAATTGTGATACCTCATCTCACGGTACGCGCCTCTGCCTTGCCCCGATCCGATACCAGTGCTCCCTTTTTTCCCTCCAAGTATCTCCTCTGAGTCATTTTTATGTAGCATGAGGCCAGAGATTACTAATCACAAATACTGATGCAGCGTATCGGATTGGTGCGTCCTTATCTTCCGCAGCGGATGTGGTTTGCTCAGTTGTCTCAGAAAGAAAATGATGTGATGGTAGTTTTATGTCATTTTTTTATGCTATTTTGACATTTTCAACAAAAAATCCCCATTCAAGAGCCACAGGTCAATATAAAACAATGTCAGAAACATTTAACAATGTAATATAACACAGTACTTCTTTTTTAAACAGCAACATATTCAAATACATAAAAATACTAAATACAAATTAAATACAAGTAGAACAGAATCTTAACACAAGCCTTCAATACCGACCATATAATATGGTATAAAAATAAATAATTGTAAATAATAGTTACAAAATACAAACACTCAAACCTCCCCAGCCATCTTCCCTCCCTTCTTAGAAGTTGTGTTTTCTTCACTAATTTAAACAGCCCATTTCAATTCCATTGCTTTCCAGCTGTAAAATAAATGGTTGCCACATTTTAAAATCCTTTAAGCTTTGTCATCATCTCTGTGATCCTCTCCAGATGTAAAGTAAAACATTTACAGTTTTGGTGAGAGGTATTTTAACATTGTCCAAGCTATATGTTTAAAGAATTGAAGAAAATACAACCATGTAAGCCTCTGTTGTGATGTGGTAGCTAGATTTCCCATGTCCCGTCAGGAAAAAATGTTCTTCTCTGTAACCATGAAAGTCATGGTCCCCCTCTACAAAAACACTTACTTTACTCACTGGCTTGTACACAATGCTACAGAACAATGTCCACCATCAACTTTTAGGTGCCACTTTTAATAAAACTAATACAATGATGAGGCCAAAAAAGTATTTATGAGTCAATGCACATTACTAAAGACATTGGAATTCTAAAGAAACATAACCAGGAAAAAAATATATAAAAATAAAATATATTAAATAATCTATATTTTGCTATTAAAATAAAAATAGGAAAACTATTGTGACAGAAAATAAATTGGTGCACAAAACATGAACTGTAGCATGTATGATCACTTTTGTCTGCCCAGAGACCCAGTGGTTCCTTTTGTACAGCATTGTAAACTGGAAATATCCATGGGAGTCTGATTGTCCACCCCAGGAGCCACCCCATTATCATGAACTATGATTGGCTATCTGCTCGGTCAGAGGCAGGACATTAGTTCAATTGTTTGATGAGTATTTTTGTAATGTGCATCGTTTTCTTTTATATGGAGCCTTTAGGAGGTACAACATTTCTTCTTGAGGACTTAAAGATTAAAGTATGGAAGTTTTATTTTACATTTATGTGGTTCCACTGCATTGTGTTGTGATTGGTAGGTCTATTTATTTTTTTAATAAAAAAAA
>JAVQJL010054318.1:0-35035 GCA_036024295.1 Nannoperca obscura | reverse complement strand
CTTTTAGTTACTAATGTTCGAGGCAGATGACGCCCACCTACAGCCTGGTTCTGCTCGAGGTTTCTACCTGTTAAAAGGGAGTTTTTCCTTGCCATTGTGGCCTAGTGCTGCTCATGGTGGGACTGTTGGGTCTGTGTGTGTGGAAGTCGGTCTCGACCGGCTCCATGTGATTGAGTGCCCTGAGATAACTTTGTTATGATATGGCGCTATATAAATAAAATTGAATTGAATTGAATTAATGTTAAAAAAGTCATTAAAGTCACTAATAATAACCTAAAATTCATTATTTCTGTAATTTTGTTCCATTAAATGTAAACTAAAAATGGGTTAGGGTTTGTAAATTCCAGTTAAAAAGTGTGAAGAATGTTAGTTCCCTCATACCAAAGCTGTCATGGGTTTTGATGGTTTCTGTGTTCATGATTAAAGGTGAACCAGGACCACCTGGAACACAAGGCCCTGCTGGAGCAAAGGGATCTAAAGGAAATGCAGGTGAGGAGAGGACTTCACAATAGTAGCAAAAGAAAACATGAAATCCCATAAATAAGATGTCAACAGCGGAGAGGGATATAATGAGGACTGCATCATATCACCAGTCAGTAAAATCTAATGGTGGGTTACATGCTTGGATCATTACTGACATGGTAATGTTAGAAAGGTGTGCTGTGACCTTGCAAGAATGCAGTAAGATGGATGGATTTTTCATTATTAACGGCAACTCAGTGACGTCAAATGATTTGGCAAAGCAGCTACACGGAGATAAAGAGCACAGCAGAGTTGTCAGTGTACGAGCGGGTGCTGCTACAACACTGACAGATCATGTCAGATATGACGTTTTTCTGCAGCTGCTGCCAGAGAGAGATCACAAAAGCTTTCTCACAGTTGTTGTTTCAGTTAGGAATGTTCTGTAAAGTCTCTCTGTATAAATTGCAGGTGACACAGGTTTGATAGGACTTCCTGGTGTTAGAGGATTACCTGGATTTCCTGGAGATGTTGGCCCCCCAGGTACCACAACACTGTCAAATTATGGCAGAATACATAATCAATTGTGTTTATCAAATATTGTCTGAGGGATGTCAGGTAGCTTATGTTTCAATGACTGCATTTCCTCACAAAGAAATTGTTTCTTTTTCCAGGTCCCCCTGGGATTCAAGGACCCCCAGGTATGAGAATATTTACCAAAATTATAATTTTACTCCTTACAGATTCGATTTGGTTATATTTATTTAGCATTTTTATTTTCTGATCCATTGCCACAGGTATTGCTGGGAATCCAGGACAGCCTGGTGTTAGAGGTAATGCCTCATTTTCTTTCTAATGACCTGAAGGTACTGGATGCAAAAATAAAAAAGTGCCAATGAAAAACTGCTTATCTCCATCTCAGTTTACTGTTTAAGCTTCTGATTAAACCAAGAACCAATAGTTTTATGTTAACTATTACTCTTTGATTAAAGCTTTAAAACAGTAGAGTTATGATTTGACACTGAAACTCTCCAATAAAGGAAAATGCAAAAGATAACAACTGATTTATGTCTATAATGTGTAGCTTCATTATGGAATCTAACATAACATTGTCTTTCAGGTGAACAAGGAACACCTGGTAAAGTCATCTCTCCAAGTAAGAACAGCAGCACTTGTTGTACTAAAGTGTACTGTGCATTCATTTTGAAGCCGTAGAAAAACGTATCGTGTGTGTTTGTCTCTCTCATTGTGTTTCTAGTTGGCTCCGATACTGTGGCCATCCCCGGACCACCAGGGCCCGCTGGGCCTTCAGGACCTGCTGGAGCCCCTGGTCTGTCTGGTCCTATTGGCCCTGCTGGTATTCCAGGACAACCTGGTAAATCAAAACTCTTGACCCATGTTAAACATCTGCAATGGATCAACTGTTAGATGGATGTAAGGATTGTTAAAACATATTGAGCAGATTGTTTTTTTTGTGATGGTACATTGACATAATTATTTAGGGTCTAAGGGAGAACGAGGAGATAGAGGAGAAAGGGGGGAGAGGGGAGAGCAAGGAAAACCTGGAGAACCTGGTATCAGTGTCATGACTTCAGAACCTTTCAGTCCCAGCCGAACAGACAGTGAGTCTTGCTTAATTTCTTTCATTTATTACTTTGGCGCCATCTGATGGTGGTATCAAGAATGAAACTAATATATAGAGTAATGCACATTGCTACATCTTGTGTGTTTTCTTTTTTCACATAACTTTCCTCAGTGGGTGGACTTCCTGGCCCACCGGGACCTCCAGGGCCTCCTGGAGCACCTGGTAATCAAGGTCCTCCTGGTATGTTCAAAGCTATTTATAAGATACCAAGGGCATTTCCAAACAATTGGGACAGTTCAAACTAATGAACTAATGATTATTCACTCTTGTTTAGGTGAGACTATACAAGGTCCTCCAGGACGAAAAGGTCCCCCTGGAGAGCCAGGTAAACAAGTAATTTTTGCAATACAGATAGATAGATAGATAGATAGATAGATAGATAGATAGATAGATAGATAGATAGATAGATAGATAGATAGATAGATAGATAGATCATCAACATACAGGATGATTTAAGCTCTGTCAGGATTAAAAGTAACTGCGTTGCAGTCCTCACAGGTGTTGGTTTACCTGGACCTCGAGGAGAGAAAGGAGAACCTGGCAGCTTTGTCCCTACATCTGGTTGGTCACTGAAGTCTCATTTCAGATGTACTGTAGGTAGAAAACTGCCTTTACTGTCTTTGCTTGGCATTTTGATGTATTTGTTCCTGTTTTTTCTTAGAAACCTTTTTTGCTGGACCACCAGGACCTGCAGGACCACCAGGGCCTCAGGGTTCAGCTGGTAGGTTTGACAAATACTTCAGGTGCCTCTTTAGTAAACGTGGCAGGTCTCAAGTCATGATAAGAATTAGGATTTTTCTTTACAATTGTGTAGAAACTCTTGTTCACAGAAAGATTCTTTCATCTTCTCATTCATTCACCTTAGGTGGCCAAGGACCCCAAGGCTACCCAGGTGAAGAAATTGGAAACCACAGCATACATCATAGTGTTTAGAAAGTACAAGCATCTCAGTTTAATTCAATGATGGTTGTTTCAGGTGAACCAGGTCAACCTGGTCTTCCAGGAAGTCCAGGAGAACCAGGTGTTGGTATGTCAACAAATTTTTGATGAATTTTTACAAAACGCATAATAAAGAAGATCTGCAATGGGGGTCTTCAGGTCTAGAAATAGACATGCAATAGGCTTATTGAAAAGAAAGTGAACAATGTAAAAAGTACACAATAAAAAGTTAGTTTCACAAAAATTTGCAGCACAAGGTTTTTTCTGAGCTTTCAGCCATATCATGTGGCCTTCATCAGCAGATAGGGTTTGCACAATTACAATGGAGATATTTCCAGGGTTTATAGCGGACCTCCAAGATCTTTTACCAGTTGCTGAATCAGAGTTTTGGCTTTCACGTCAGGTTTCCCAGGTCAGCCGGGACCTATGGGGCCAGAGGGGCCACAAGGACCTGAAGGTAAACTCAGTCAACTGTTTTGTGTGACTTTCAAATTGTCTCTTACAGACCTGTTACAGATCTTCATCTTTGGTTCATATTTTGTCATGCAGGATTTAGCCAAAATGAGCGTTTCTGTCAATGCTGTCTGATTTTTCTTTCTTTTATTAAGAAGTCACAAAACACTGGAGTTTGGGTCTCATACTAGCTATGTGTTCCTTGCAGGCAATGCAGGAGTCCCAGGTGCCCCAGGAGTCCCTGGTGATGTACCACAAGTTTGAATATGAAATAAATGTAGAAGGGTGGAGTAAGAAAGAAGGGAGCTTAACAGACCTCTGTAGTCCACTCCACAACTGCTGCTATATTTGCCGCTACAAGCATAACACACCTCAATCTGAGACCGAACGGTCAGCGGTCATGTTGCATTGTTGGTAATTTAGGTGCCAGGGTAACAATTACTGCTAAAATGTGTCTCATAAACACATGAGAGCAACTATTAAGATCCCAAATTCTTTTTTGTCACTGTTTTAATTAATTTAGTTGGAGCCAGTGTGTAGTGACCGCAGCTTAAAACACTTCTGCGTTGGTTTCACCGCTCTGCCAGTGTCAGTGCTGCCCAGCTATTCAAGGACGGTATGACCTTTTGTACATGACATTTTATTTGACAATTGGTGTTGTTGTACCAGGTGGATCATTCAGTCCTGGCCCCCATGGCGCACCTGGACCACCTGGAAGAGATGGAGGTTGGTCTGGATCAACTGATGTGGGCCAGTACATTGCGGAGTACCTTCAGAGTAAGCTATGTACCGGTATTATCTATGCTTAATGTAATACAACAACTTACAAGCTAAGTCACGTGATCTGTTTGAGTCAGAATTGTCTTGACTTGCAGGTGATGGCATCAGGCAGTACCTGGCTGGACCTCCTGGGCCTCCTGGTCCTCCAGGGGCCCCAGTGGAAGGGCTGGTGGACGATGTGGCCAACCGCGTTATCGCCTACATCCAGAGAATGACCAATTACATAATAATGTTACATTTCATTTTACACAGGATGGCTCTATGTTTGCAGTGGTAAAAACCTCCTTCTCATTTTTACCTACTTAGGTCTGGGTAGAGAATATGATGGGACTCCTGGCCCCCCTGGTCCTCCAGGTCCACCTGGCTCCATCTCCATAAATGACATCATCAACCTATTACAACGTAAGTCTCATATGAGGGTGATTAAAGTCCCCATATTTCTGTCAGATGGCCTACATTGCAGTATGAATTACATAAAATACAAATAAGTGAATAATTTATTCATCGTTTTGTGGTGCCAGCAGTGTTCACCATTGTGCATGTCATGCTTAAGATCAATTTATCCCATTCAAACCACAACCATGTGGTAATTTACTGGTAGCCATTGGTTATGGGAAAGGCAAATAACTAGCTTTGTCTGTATTCTAATGTTTGACAAAAACGATGATTTACTTGATTTCTTCAAAACCAGCAAGTTTGTTGAGAGCAAAGCATTTTCTCTTTTCCAAAATGTGTCAAATATTTGTGTCCAGGAGAGGATGTTAGGAGATATGTTGCTGGTCCTCCCGGTCCTCCAGGACCTCCTGGGTCTCCAGATGTCGGCAGTTACAAAATCAACACCCAGGAGGTGGCTGAACGTGTCCTCAGCCTCATGAAGGGTGAGTGTTACAGATGGACCTACAGGTTACCTATTAAAAAGGTTTTCTGTTTATGATTGACTGTGGGTCCTGTCTGTCAACAGAGATGGGGGCGGTAGGTGTTCCTGGACCCCCAGGACCTCCTGGTCCTCCTGGAAACTTGCTGGCAAGTAAGAAACAACAGATCGTTACAGTAAAATATGGATTTTGATGTAGAGTGTCTATTTGATGTAGTGGCATTCTTAAGCTAACAGATTTTTATTGTCCAACTAGCTGGATATCAAGCACTAGTGGGTCCTGAGGGGCCTCCTGGTCCCCCAGGTATCCCTGGTCCACAAGGTCCACCTGGCCCACCAGGATTTGGGAACTACATCAGTTCAGACATTCGTGACTACCTGCAAAGTGAGTTTGACTGAATTAGCTTCATCAGTTCACAAAAAATGATTGACAAACATTCTGACTACCTCCACATCTGTTCTGTTGTCTTCCCAAAGGTGTTTCCTTCAGAGGCCCACCAGGCCCTCCTGGTCCCCCTGGACCCGAGGGCCCCCCTGGTCAAATCCGTGGACTGGTTTCTTATGCTGAGCATACCAACAGAGAGACGCTCAAAGCACAGCGACAAGAATACGTCAAGAGTGAGTTTAAAGGAATATTTCACCAATTTATAACTATTGACTTGACATGCACAGGTCTTACCGTTAACAACCATTCAAAAATATTACTTTGGGGGTTTGATTGAGCCACAACCCTAACAGACTTTCACAAAAATGTCACTTATGACCCAATTTCAACTTCTCAAGTCATGTTGTATTGTTCCCAGGTGATGATTCAGGAGGAGCTATGTTTGGACTTCCTGGTCTTCCAGGCCCTCCTGGACCACCAGGACACAAGGGAGAGGCAGGTGCGCCTAGCACCAGAGATTGGAACTTGGATACTGGAGACTACGCGAGCATGGCTGTCAAAGTCACTGATTACATCAAATGTAGGTGATCTAGAGGAAGTTTAAGAACCACATCACAAATGACTAGTTTTTTCTCTCTGAAACTTGCTGTCATTATTATATGGCCTAATGTTGTGAGAGACTCAGAACGTGTTGTTCAAAGACCTCCAGGACCTTATAATTGAAGGGCCACTATTGAGTTGAAGAGCCCCATCAGGCGTGATCTTTGTCCATGCTAACCATGATTGTGTCATTTACATTTTCTTGGGGGTTGAATGCAACTAGAGGCAAAAACTCATTCACTTGCATCTGAGAGCTTTCTCTCTTGCTTGCAGCCCGCGGTGTGCTGCACGACATTGTGAGGGAATACAACAACCGTCGTGTCAACCAAGGACCTCCAGGACCACCAGGCCCTCCAGGCAACCCTGGATACAGCCAACTGTTTGGTTCCAACACAAACGTCACTGATTTAGTGGAATACATCAAAAGTAAATCAACATTTCCCTTGGAAAAGTTACAATTGAAGATAAAAAGGGTAAATTAGGATGAAATTTGGATTTCTGACAAGAACTGAATTTGTCCTTCACAGCGCATGGAGCCATTATAGGACCACCTGGGAGACCAGGACAGAAAGGGGACACGGGATTCCCAGGGTCAAAAGGAGAGAGAGGTAGACCTTACATCTAGTGGATTGTTCCATTAATAATTGTTTTATAGTGGTTACATACTTTCAGATCGAATGGTGACAGAACGTGTTGCCATGTTTCTTTTTGTCTACACAATATTTCAGTGTGCTATTTGTTTTTTACAGTTAAATCAGACAGTAATGGTACACTTTGAAACACAAAATGGCATGTTCCATGTTAAGAATCCACTCTTTTGAATCATTTTAATGTCTTTTCCTACCATTTGTCTATAGTGGCAGTTTATCATGACTTTAGCTATTGGTTCCTAATGGCTCACCCACATTGTAAAGTGATCTACTCTTTCTGTGTGGACTCAGGTGAACGAGGCCTTCCTGGTCCAGAAGGACACAAGGGACAAAAAGGTGACAGAGGTCAGTTGCCAGCTTGATTTTTGATTGTTTATGATTTGTCACAGGCCTGGATTTTTCAGTTCTTCAAACCAGGCTTCAAACGTATCAAAATGTAACAGATTTTAATTCAAAAAGTGCTGTCAAAGTAAAAGTGAAAATGTGTGTCTCATGGCTCCTTTGGCAAGAAAAACCCATTATGGCACATTTTCCAGAGTCGTCAGTCACAGTGGGAATTTCTAGACTTTCAAAAAATATATCCATTAAACTCAAATCAGTGGCATGCTCATGTGTATATAGATCAGGATAAAAGCCACGGAACTGTTTGTTCATTTTAGTCAATGGCATGAGTGGCATATGTACGTCTCCGAGCGTGCAAGAGCTCTACTTGGCTTCTCTGTTAAGCGACCTTTTAATAAAATTGTTTTTCAGAAATCATGCTGACGGCTAAAAGGAGGAGGGGCGCTGGTGTTTGACAGCGAAGTCACTGAACACGTGGACCATGAACAAGTGAAATCATGTTGAATGTGGAGTTTGTCTGGTGTGTATAAAGGTGGTAAATGTACTGAGACACACGGTGGATGTTTTTCACCAATTTGTTTTTATAAATGCTTTGATTGTATTTTTGTATTCTTGAATATCTCCCATGTTGTTTGTGAGATCAGGGATCACGTGTAGCTTTCATTGAGCTTGTTTGATACACTGTATTAAGGGGTGTCATGTCTTATCTTGTGGGATTGAACAATGGGACTTTCTTACCTTTTGATAACTCATTTTCTAATCAGATCACATTTTGTAAGTCATTTGTTTTGTAGAATGAAGCTTTTGTTCACAGCTTTTCATCACCAGTGCATTACTAAACAAAACACAACTCTAGTACAGAGGAGAATGTTTATTTACAGCAAAAAATGAAAATCTACATTACACATGCTAAAAACTATATTTATTTTTTTATGAATAATGATTTTGATATATCATTTTTAGTCAACATTCAGAATTTCATCAATTTACTCATTTTTTGTAGAATCTCACTGACCAACAGAACAAGAACTGACAGGACTGATTTTGTAATTATATTTGTGTATTCTGCAAACATCCAATGATCGAGCTGCAGCACAGACTGCTGCAGTGCGAGTGATACGTTTTTATATAAACAGCAACGGAGATCGTTCTGAAAAAGGTGCACAGCACTCCTCGTTTTATTGTACATCAAAGTTCAGTTATTAAATAGCTTTGACAAACTGTAACCCTGAACAGCCAATCTTAAAGAAAATGAGATGATAAAATGAACCAAGTCAAGATGGCCTAAACCTTTTCTTTTTACAACTGCGTCAATAAATCATCCTAAATTTAAATAAAGCTTGTTCTGTAGTTGGAGTTCTTAATTTCATAATGTGTTTCATACAGTCAGAACAGAGTATGAAGTTGGCGAGCTGGTAGAACACCTACAGTTCGACCAAAATCTTTAAAGGCGGTTATATCAGGTAGTGTGTATACACATACACACACATAAACACACACAGCTTTTCTGAAGTATTAAGGCTATTAGCTAGCATGACAATGAAAACAGTAATATCATTTCAATACAAAGAAGAAAGAAAAGCCATGCAGGCCTACTTATCATACACCTGGTAACAAAACACCTCATGAGGAGGCATGTTAGGAAAACCTCACACCGTCACTGCAGATGAGGATGTTTTTTGTTTAAACTAGCTGTTGAATGAAAATCTGCAGTCTTTATTCATCCCTGAATAACGCTACTGCTACACAACTTTAGCTTGACAACAATAAAGTGGTGTTACGTAAACCATAACAACCAGCCCAAAAAACGGGTACATAAGTGCTGGTTGCAGTCCTCGTGTCTGCCACCACAGTGATTTCCGGAGTGTCCAATTAATAGCGATCCTTTGTCTCCATGTAAACACCATCTCCACGCCTCGTCTAATGTGTGTGTAACGTAGAAACTTCTTGTTGCTATAACGGTAATCTCAAGTCGTGCTTGAGACGGGAAGGCATTTGGAAGAAAAACCCTGAAAGAAGGAATCCATCCAGCAGGAAACAAATCACGCACCAGGCAGGTCATTTTAACCTCGAACGTATCACAGCCTAAAGTCTAACAGAGATATGTCATTTAATAAAAATATAAGAGTGGTATGAACAATGTGCTCGTTCTCCTTCATCAGAAATACATTCTACGTTATGATCAACTATTACGATGCGACTGCTATTTAATATTTAACCAAACTGAATCATCAACTTTACGTTTAAGTGGTACACAAATGCTTTCCTGTCTTTAGTGCAAACTTCTAAATGGGAGAAAAACTGAGCAGCAAATTATGATGCGAACTCGCTTGGAGTTAAAAGCAAAAAAACAAAACAACAACAACAACGTCCAACTCTACAGGCACCGGATTCTTTATAAAAACCATTCAATCACATAAAGAAGGTTGGACAGCAAGCTACTCCGCTGTAGTGGTTTTGAGATGATGACCGAAAAACTTCATAATTCTCCTTCGAAATAACTGGAAAAGTGTGAAAATATAAGAAAATGAGCCTCGCAGAGCTGCAGACCGAGGAACAAAGTCCAGAAAAAAACTGAAATGCTTCTTACACCCTCCAGCAGCTTCCAGAGGATGACGGCAAGGCAGCACAGGCTCTGTCTTTAGTGTGTGTGTGTGTGCACTCATGTCCCTGTGCACAGTGTGTATGTAGACTGCGTGTGTGTCTTTGCATAGTATGTTTGAGGTTTCTCCTAGAAACCGGTGGAGTGGACGGTGGGGATCGGGTAGAACTTGGAGATGCGGCTCTGGGTGGAGGGGTTAAGGCACTCCGACTCTCCGCTCATCTTGAAGAACACTTCCTGTTCCTGCAGCTTCCTGGCAAACTCTTCCTCCAGGGCCTGAAGTACACACAGATACACACATATTCAGACAGTGCTTTCATATGGTTCCCTTTGTACCTGGTGCTCGCGTGGGGATCAAAAAACAAAGTGGTCTAATAGCCTTCACCGGGTGAGGAGTTGGATAAACACCCTGAAGGAAGGTGAATGAATGAATGAATGAATGCTGATCTGAAAACGGGTCACGCTGTCTATATTTGAACGATACTACCATTACCCCTTTCCCACCCACATGGAAGCGGTTCTGCTCTGGTTTGCGCATCTCGTTTTTAACCATTTGGAGCATTTTGGCCAAAATAAAGCAGGTATTCCAGGACCTGTAGTGCGAATGGTGACGCCATCAGTGGGCGTGTCCTATTCTACAGGTTGAAAATGAAATTAAAAAGGTTCCTGTCATTATTTGCACGATCTGAAAGTGTGTTTCTAAACAAATACAGGGAGCAGTGCTCTGAACGAGGGCAGTGCGGGTGGATATCGTCACGGATGCTGCACCTTCTTCCTCGGTCGTAGTTTCTCCCTCCACTCCTTCAGCTCCAGGCTGTGCTCCTCGTCCAGTTCCTTCAGCTTCTGGGTCTCATGCTCGATCAGCAGGTGGCACTTCTCGTTCTGAAACGCACAGCAGAGAAAAGGGAGTGTTACTAAATGTTCCTGGTCTTTTAGCTGGGACGGTAACGTAAAACAAGTGTCCAGAAAACGTAAAGTCTGAACCTGCAGCTGCTGAAGCTCCCGGATGTTGGCGTCACACTGCAGCTGCAGGTCTCTCATCTGGTTTTCGTGTTTCTGCTGCTGATGGAGCCTCTCGTTCTTCTGTCTCTTCTCTTCCTGGGCAGCAAACTGGACAAACAGAGACACGATTAGGCTTCGTGGGTTGTTATTCTTTTAAGACGTGGGCTCACAGGGATTATTTAGCTTTGTGGTGAATGCAAGACAAAAAGAAAAAAAAAGGTGGTTCGTTTCATTTCTAGCAGGTTCCATTCCACGCGGCTCGTCACCTGTTTGACCTTCTCCCTCTCCTGCTCGGGGGTGACGGCAGCTCCAGTGATGCGAAGACTCTTCTTGAACATGGCCATGCGGGTCTTGGCCTCGCTGCGCTGGATCTTGGGCAGCCTGGCTCTCTCCTGTGTCTGCTTGTTCTTCATCTCCTCGATCATACGCTGGTTGTAGCGCTGCATCTGCTCCATCTCCTGTACGGGGGGGGGGCACACAGCAGCAGACATGGGGAACATGGAGAGGAGCTTCCAGAGCAACTTGATCAAAACTGTATTTGTTGCTGAAACAACCTTCTCGGTACCTTCTCGTGTCTCTTCAGCAGCTGGTGCCTCTGCATGAAGTACTGGTCTTTGAGCTGCTGCTTGAACAGCTGGTGTTTCTCCTGCAGATGGCGCTCCTCCAGCTCCCACATGGCAGCCTCCCGTGCTGTTGGCAGACACACGAGTGAACAAAAAGACAAAGCTAAATGATGACAGACGGAGCATTCAGGTGGAACTTTACTTTATCAACTTTACTAATGAGGTTTCAGCTTTGAACCATCTCCCCGTTCCTACTCCCAGTGAAAGCTCCAGTTACAACCTCCCGCAACGTGGTGCAGCGAGCAGTTCTGAAAAGTGTTGTTTGTGCAGCTCCTGGCACATCAGGAGAGGGATTAAGTCTCACGCTGCCCTAACGGCTAACAGGCTGCGGCTGGTTACTGCCGATCTGACTCCCTATGAATAAGATTGTTGTGTTCAATGCTGTAAGAAAAGCTGCTACCACTAAAAGGAGGACTGGAAAACAACGCTTGTGTTACAGGAGCAGCCATGAACTACCTACATACTCTTTCCCAACTTGGACAGGGAGAACAATGGATGTGAAAAATCATTTGGACGACTTTGAGGCTTAAGCAGCAGCATTCATGTCAGTTTGTAAAGTTTGTTCCACATCCAGGAATTAGGAATAAGAATCTTTGTATTTTCTCAAAGCTCTGAGACATCACTTAAACTCCCAGTGTGTGAAAAGCAACATGTATGTCTCACATCAGCCCATCAAACAAGGTAACTACTCTCTCGAGTTGTCTGATGGTGAGAAGGCTTCCAGGTTGTAACCGTGGGAACAGTTCCCATCATCACCTTCCATCTCTCGTGGCATGAATGCAGCATTACCTGACAGTCGGTAGTATTTTTAGTTTTTACCTCGGAGGAGCTGCTGCTTGTGGTTGAGGCAGTCTCTCTCGATAGTGGCAAGCTCGTGTTTGTGTTGCTGGATAATCTTCTTCAGAGCGCTGTCCAGATCCTGCTGCTGCTTCTGGAGGAACTCTTGTTCCTGGACAAAGGATGACAACGCACGAAGAATGTGAGAAACCGATGAACCTCCATCCGTAATAACCGCCGACACGTCTTAATGAGGCACTTCAGCACCGGCAGACAGGTCTAGAGCAACGTTACATTTGCTGGTCTACACGCTCTCTGCAGAGGTGCCCTCCGGCTGAGCGTGGCTTGAGCTGATGAACCAGACAGTTACAACTGGCATCAAAGACCGGTCCAGCTGCTCCAGTCACATTAATCCGGCCTACTTGGCTCACCTAACAGAGGAATCCGACATTTGACACGCTCATGTAGTGCGCCATGAAACACAGTAACCATTTTCAAGCCTTCTATTAATGCATGGCTCTAAAATGTCAAAGAATTCAGATGCTAAACTCACCATGTTCTTAAACCCACTAAATGATCTATGAAACATGTTCAGTGCCATGTAGTGAACTTGAAGTATTGGCCTGTTCTGATCCATTAGAGAACAACACCTGTGATCAAAAACAGCTCACATTCTCTGCAGCACTTCATTTTCAGCAGTAGTCATTTATCTCTGCGGGACCAAATTCAAGATCTGCTTGGCACCGATGCTTTTGCACGTACCAATGTATAAGAAGGTGTGTGTGTGTGTGTTCTCAAAAGTAACAAGACACACATGAAAGAGGTCAGATTCAGGGCTCAGAGGTCACTTACATCCTGTGTAGGAGTGTTGCACAGGACACCTGGAAGGACGAAATCATAACGTGGGCCACTCCCAGTGCATTACCCTCCTACACACTGCACTAAACACAGTGCACACACACATGCACTGTGAACCTGTGAGCTGGCAACAAAAACTCAGGTTTGGAGTTTGGAAAAGTGCAGAAAAGTCCTAACAAAACTGCATCCAACAGAACACTAGTGTAACTCTGTGCATGATGCCCTCACACAGTTTGACATCAACAAAGACACGTAGAGAAGAGCAGAGACAAACATGTAGTTCAAAATTCACTGCACACCGAGCTCCCGTTATCAAGTGATAGGTGGCGGCGTGGACTGATTTAGCCCCCGTGCAGCTAAACAGTGGTTATGTAAACAGATCTGAGAGGCGTGTACGTGTCGAACTATGGAAAAAAAAAAAACAATGGGAACTTTACAAGCGATCCCACATATGACAAGAGGAAGTGAAAGGACATTAAACACGATGCGGACCACCTGCTGACCTCTTTCTTTCGGTTTTTCAACATGTTCTGGTACTTGGAGAGTTCTTTGTCCTGCTCAGCTTTGATGCGCTTGGCCTCGTCCCTGAGCCGGTTGGTGTGCTCCTGCTCCAGCCGCTCGATGGTCTGCTTCTGCTGCCGCTCCAGGTTCTCCACCTCCTGGTCGTACTGGCGCTTCTTACTCTGGGGGAAAGAGGAAGCGAGTGTGTAAAATCTTAGGAGGCGTTTTTCAACATTTCTGAAAGTCTCAAGTGAGGAAGGAAATATGCTCAACGTTTCCAGAAGCCAGACAAAATACCACATGTTGAAATCAAGGTTTGTACAGATGTTTAAGAGTAAAATTTCAGCACTTTTCAAGCACCTTCAAGGTACCTGAACCAAAAATGTCAAGACTCTTGACGCCTTTATCATCACATCAGACTAAATTGTTACTACAACTGCAGAACACAAACACACGATGATTGTTATAGATGTTGGGTTTCCATGAGTGATCGTGTAGACGAGAAAACACCAGAACATGTTGAAAATGAACTATTTTTCAAGGAGTGTCTTCGATTTTAAAACTAAATCTTCATTATGAGGCCTAATAGTCTTTGCAATGAATGGCTGATAAACAAGCAGCGTCATAAAGCCTGAAAATGATTTCATGTAATGCAACAAGGGGACCAACACGTGCCGACCTGCACCAGTAAAGATGAACAGGTCCACCCGAGGCTGAATGAGAACCACCACATCTGGATCTGTGTGCAGCAGAAGGAAGTAAGCCTCGAGATGAGTCATCATCTTTTACATGTTTTTCCACATCTGGACGGCTTTACGTTTGAAGGTCAAAGCAAACCTTGATTTAACAACCGCAGGTTTTTTTTCCACGTTTCTTCATCGTGTTCCCTCATCTTAAGGCGACAATGTTCTGTTGCACAATAATGCAACTTCAAGAACAGTTTTGTGTTTGAAGTGAAGAGTGCTGAACGGTCATGGGAGGTTATTCAGCGAGGTGCTCTGACAGCTGTACTTCTTGTCAGATACCTCACATAAAAACACATTTCAGATATTTACATTTTGTTCACAGATTGCTCTATTTTTGTTCAAATGGCTCCTGGTGTTTCAGAGAATACTGCAACGTGCAAGCTTGTAGCTCACACATCTGCCTGCAGCACGTGTTGGGGTTACACTAGAGGCAAGGGAATGCATTATGTTAATGAGGGTGCACCCGTTTAAATCAAGTTTAAACTGTGGATATTCATTTGTTTGCACTCCAGAAGCCACTGTATCAGCCGGCTCTTGAACTAATTGTGACTGAGACCCATTTTCCTGCCATGAGCAGAATTACGTCATGATTAGACAACGATGAAGAACATGGCTGTGTAATGGGAACAATGTGCTTGAGACTTTTAACCCAAGAGCCCAAGAGCTTTTAACCCAAGACTTTTAACCCAAGAGCTGCTGGGCAGCCTGGGCTCACAAGCTTGTGCACTGGAGAATCTAAAGGAACACAAACCGGGCGGCTCACCGTGGTCTCCTGCTCAAAGCGCCGGTAGATCTGTTCTTTTTGCTGCTGCAGCTTGTTGCTCAGCTGCTGCTGGGCCCTCTGCTCCTCCTTCTGCAGGAGACGCAGCTCCCTCAGCTCCTGGCGCCTGGAGAGGTGGAGCAAGAGAGAGACAAGAAGGTGGTGAAGAGATGTTGATCATGTGTCTTGTTTTAGCATAAAGCAGGTCACAGTGGTGAACACACACGACCTCTGAGTTCTGTAATGGTGATGGAAAGACTCCACACAGCAGTCAGGTTACGATTCCTGGGCTATTTACATATTGTTTGCTTAAAACACATGCAAATGAAGGCAGGGTAATACCTCAGGAATCTCATTTCCTCGTTCTTGGTATCATTGTCAGTGATGATCTTTGATGTAGTCACGCTAACTTCTACTCCATCCACAATGAATTTGCGAGTCTTTTTCAGCGTCTTCTTCTGACGCCTGGTGTCCTGGAAGAAACAAGAGTTTACAGATGCATCTGCAGCTTTGCACGTGTGTTACAGCTCGTGGTATTTGATTTGTGTGGCCTGCGTGAGTTACCTGTATGGAAACAGATCCACGCTCTTTTGTTTTGGAAAGGAAGCTTGAGATGGACAGATTCAGGTCGACACTGCTGTTATCTGCGGTTGAGACACTCCCTGAGTCTGAATCTCTGTCTTTGTCATCCTTAGCTTTGTCTGGAACCGGCTTCTCGTCTTCTGTGTTCATTTGATCTTTATCTGTGGGTTTCTCGCCGCTCTCCTCTTTTGAAAGAACTTTGTCTTGCTCTGGTAGTGTCAGTGTAACCTTTAGATGTTGGTACTGGTCCTCTTCCTCCTCCTCTGCTGGTGTGTTTGACTCCTCCACAACAGTTATCTTTTCCTCCTGAGGAGCCTCAGTGACCTCTGGACTCTCTGTGCTGGCTGGAACCTCGGCTGTGTCCACTTCCTTTTCATCCTCAGAGGCAATCTCCAGCTGCTGCATTTCCTTAGCAGGGGCCTGTGGTTCAGTCTCCGGTTCTGGGGAGGCGACATCTATTCCTGCTTCTGGGAGCTTTTCCTCCACCGGTTTCTGTTCTGCCTCTCCATCCTCAACTGGGGCGTTTGAAGTCTCCTCCGCGTGCTCCACAGCTGCAGGGGCAGCGGGCTCCTCCACAAAGCTAGTGTCCACCACGTGGTTGGGCACAGGGAGGTCAGTGGGCGTGGGCACCGGGAGCTCAGTGGGCGAGGGCACCGGGAGCTCAGTGGGCGAGGGCACCGGGAGCTCAGTGGGCGTGGGCACCGGGAGCTCAGTGGGCGTGGGCACCGGGAGCTCAGTGGGCGTGGGCACCGGGAGCTCAGTGGGCGTGGGCACAGGCAGGACTGACTCAATTTTCTCAGGGACTGGCTCCAAGATGGAGGGAGAGAGGGGGACCTTCTCATCCTCTGAGCTGGCAACACTGACATCAGAGGGGGCACGTTTGTGGCCCTGAAGAAGAGGGACAAGAGGGGAATGTTGGTTTCTCCAAAAGCCACAACACAACAGTGGTGCAATGATGTAAGGACCAACCCAAATAAGAGCTGAACTTACATGAGCGACACAATAATGAACAGTTAATGGATTAATAAGGATTTGAAGTCATTTTTAAAGCAAACATGCAGATGTGCTTTTCTTTGGGCCAACTTGCATTCTAGGTAATTGTATAGACCAAACTATTAACTGATTAAACAAGAAAATATTCAGCAGATTAATCAATAATGAAAATAAGTGGTAGTTAGTAGTAAACCCAATCACAACTTGAAAAACTAAAAGGTTGAAATTGTTGGATCAGAAATGCAGGAAACTAAAAGATATTCGGTTTACAGTTATATAAAACGCAGCAAATTCTGACTAATGAGTAAAACTATGAATCCATCATCAAAATAGTTGCTGATGTCAATCAAGTTAGAAATATTAAAAACCAAATTAAAAACATACAATACAATTACAGTGCCCAGCAGTGCTAATTCCTCTAGCAAACCATTTGCAAACAGGTTTTTGCACATTTACGCACCAGATGGGCTTCAGTCTCTTCCTCCTCCTCTTCCTCTTTGTGCTCTTCGATCTCCTCTGTGACCTCGGCCTTCGCCTCAGCTATGAGCTCCCTCAGGGGCTTGTTGTCCGTCACACTGGACACAAAGGAATGCTGTGCAAAAGACGAATAAGACAAAAAAAAAGAAGCGATTATAAATAAAGATTTCTTTTCACTCACTGTGTCGAATAAGTTGTGGTGACATGAAAGCACTTCAGTATAGTATCTAACTAATCTAATAGATTTTGAAATAGAAATAGCTCAGTGTTACAGACGTCGACTATTTAAACTTTAGGACTCAGCTAAGTACATCCAAAAATTACACAATAAGCAATACTGGGAAAATAATTAACACCTTATCTTTATCCGGTCTGAGTGACTTCACAATAATCAATAAATTGATAAGACAGTGAAATGCAAACCAAGATAAGAGCACACACGCTGCATCTACATCCACTGACAAGCTCACCGTCTTCGGCTTCGAAATGTGCTGCACATATTCTATCGCTGGCCTGAGAATGTGCAGCTTCTTCGATAACAAAAAAACCTTCACCGGTGGAAGGCTATTTTGCATTTTCAAGCCCATGGAGTCTTCCTCTGCGCCGAGCAATCCTTCAGCTGTGTGTGTGTGTGTGTGTGTGTGTGGGGGAATGTGTCCTTATGTCTGCTCTGGAAGTAAGTGGCTGGGACTTGGCGAGCACCTTAAACCCCCATGGAAAAAGAAAAGCCTGCACCGCTGACGTCAGCTCGAGCGCAAAGGGATGAACGTCGGTCTTGCCAGGACACGTGGTTCAGTGCCTGACACAGACCAGACAACAAGCAGGTACACAGATGTCATCTAGGACTCTGCTGCTTAACGGCAGGTGGTACATGGGTATGGGATGGGGAATGAGGATTATCAACTGATTTAAGCTGGGCGAACTGAGAAGATAGTGAGATAGTGGTTCGGAACTGGAGGGCAAACATTGTGCAAATGTACCTGCAGCAGCTGCGTCGGGGTCCACCTGTTGTCCACATGCTTGTCCAGACAGCGCTTTAAGAAATCACTGAATTCTGGGGACCTTAAAAAGAGCAGAAGTGGTAAATGAATATGGTCTTGTACAATAAGAAAACGTAAACAGGACGACAGAGCTGTGCGCTGTGACTCACCAGCGTGACGGCTGCATCAGTGTGGGAGGTTCCGACTTGGCTATTTTCAGCAGGACTCGCATGGGGTTCATCTCATGATTGGGCGGCTCAATCTGGGCCAGCTCAATCAAGGTGACCCCAAGGGACCAGATGTCAGCCTTGTAGTCGTATGGGCGGTCCTTGGACGTCTCGCACATCACCACCTCTGGAGCCATCCTGGAAGTCATTGAAAGGAGATGTGAAGTTCATTGTTGTGGCTGGTGCAAGAAAGGCAAAAAGGCTAAACTGATGGCGAGTAATAGTGTACTTTTGTCCTTTTGTTGTGTGAAAGAAAATGACGACAAAAAAAGTGTTTTTATTGACAAAACACTTTTTGTTTTCTATTGCACTCACCAGTAAGGCGTTCCAATGAAGGAGTCTCTCCTCTGCAGCGTTTTGGTGTTTTTGGCAGATACACCAAAGTCAGCTGAAAGACACGTGATTCCAGACAGAGACAGAAATTAGCCCAAGGAGCAACACGTCGTTGTTTATTTTACAAATGTAGCCGAACAGAGCAAACAGAATGCAGAAAGTGAAAAACCCTGCAGCGCCACAACTATTAATCTAACTAAGAACAACATTTGTGCTGTTGTGACACTCTTCTTACATTTGCATGAGGACATCGTGCCTTGTTTGTGTGCTGTGTGAGTAACGGCAGGCAGATGCACAGGCACCTCTGTGTGTCGCTGGACAAACTGCTTGTTGTGTGTTATATCCCTGAGCTTGTTCCATCCACCAGCAGTGACTCATGCCCCTGTAAGTAAGCTACATTGCCGCAGCAGATACATGTTTGTGTACACACTGAGCAGCAGGCCGCGCAACAGAAAGAGTGTGCAGTACAAGACACATTCCACCACTTTCACACATCAAGTTCAGCACACTCATCACAAAGAATTCTATTTAGCATTTGAAAAGAATACGCCCCTTATAAGTCCAGAAGTTGCTTGAGAATCATCATGTTTTTAAGTTTCCTGCAGTATCAAAGTGATCCTGTGAGAGTTGTCTGTACATTCATGGATACACTGCAAACAGGTACTGCTAACGGCTAATTCAGCACACTTCTGATGGTGACGATTTACCACTAATATAGGCTACAGAACCGGGCTCCTGTTGTTGTCCACAGCTAACTAACGTATCGGTTAATTTGGACACTCCACGGCAACCTTATACTTCCTGTTTACATCCCCCAAAGCCCCCAAATTTTAGAGGATATTTATGTTGCATCATTATGGTTTGGACAGCACTAAGGCTCAGAATGTCCCATCAAGATGTTGTTGAGTTGCATTATGGGAAATCTAGGATTCAGTGTTTGGGGGTTGACCTGCTGAACTTGAGACAAGAAGTCAGAATATCTCAGGCTCAGCTGTTTGACCCTGATGGCTGTTTAAAAAAGACATTTTGTATTATTACTGGTAGGAATAACGGTCAAAACTACAAAAACAAAACCTGAGTTGCGACAAGTAACTAATCTAAGTCTAATGTCATGAGCGCGATCACGTGAACATGTGAGCTTCTCAAAACACGAATGTTGTAAACTTCAACGAGGTGAAGCTGACAAAGGTTTTCTGCTGAAGACCTGAGAGACCTACTCAGTTAACTGGACCAAACAATGTATTTGGGCTGCGTTTGAGAAAGCGGCTATAATTGGACGGTATCACTGTACAGTGCATTCCAGTCCCACTGCCAGCAGTTAAATGGTGAAGAAACATGAGATAAATACATGGAGACTATGGCTAAGGGCACACAGCCTACATTGCTAGACTATGAACTCATTTAGGATTCTTTTCCCTAGAAATGCTCAAAAATTGCATAATTGCATAATCTTAGGAACGAATTTCAGGGGCTTAAAGCGTAACTACACCCTTAAATTCAGCTGGAAGGATTCTAGCATAAAGATCACAGAAAATGTGATATCTCAGACGATCCTAATTGGTCTGAGTTGAGAGGGAACTCCTTAAAACTATTTCCACTAAAGTGTTTCTCTGCAAAGAGAAAAAACTTTTTCACACTTGTTGTAAAAGCATGAAACGAGCTTCCAGAGGATGTAGTACGGGCTGCCTCATGTTAACACTTTTCAAAATAGGTTGGATCAATTCTTGTCAGCAACGGATATTTTGTATAATGATAAGGCTGAGGGAATGAGGGAACAACACCTGTAGGAGGCGTAGCTACATAGTGTGTGGATCAGGGGACATGGGGGAGACTGACTGACACTGATAAGAGTATTTTTTAAATATGCATTTCATGACGTAGACTGGTCCCAACCAGCAGACTATGTCAGCATCAGGCTCATTTAAAACAGTAGATGGTGTGTCGAGCCATTTTCAAACTATGAAATGGAAAATGTTATACAAGAAACATCAATATTAACACCAACATTGATGTGTTTCATCACAGTACAGTCATATAATTTAGTTCACAGCTGACAAACTGCTCGTTAAAGGATTTGATATATAAATAAACGTATAAATCTGATAAATTCTCTGTATTATAGGAGACCACATCCTAGCTACCCTGATGCTGGTACTTTGTGCTGTTGGATTGGACTTTGCCCTTACCCAGCTTGACGTCACCATCCAGTGTGAGGAGGATGTTGCCGGCCTTCAGGTCTCTGTGGATGATGTTGTTGTCGTGGAGGTAGACGAGGGCCTGCAGGGTCTGCTTACACACTACCCTGATCTGAGGCTCTGTAAGGGGTCTCTCCAGTTCTGCAGAGGGACGACAAACACGTGCTTAGCATTCCTCATAAACTAATCCAACCTAATCAGAGATGGCAATAAGGGTTTAAGCTATACTCAGTGTATGGATGAACGAAGCATGCGATATGTGGGTGGTGCGGACATGCAAACTCACCTAGCATGACAGCATCCACAGCGCCTCCCGCACAGAACTCAATGAGGATCTGCCAGCGAGGACAAAAGGAACAACACAGGCATAGGTTTATGTAGAACAGCGTGCATCACATTCAACGGTGTTCATTATTTCAGCGGTTAGCGATGAGCTGTGTGCTAAAAATTTCATTTCAAAGTAGAGGCGAGTGACCTCTGAAATCTATTGTAAAGGGCTTGGAAGGCTCTAAAGCTGAGAGAGAAGCATCTGCTGGAACATACAGACAAAACTCAAAAAGCCACTGATCATCACGTAACCTAACAACTCGCTTGGCCAGGTAATTTGAGAATGAGCCTCCTCCCAGCCTGCGTGAATGAAACACTGAGCCCTTAAAGGCATTTAGGAGCTTTCAGAATGGCTGTTGATGTAAGAGGATTGGCCCAGTTGGGGCCACAATGTGGAAAAGGTTCCACACAGCTGCTAGGCAGCTACAATAGCAAGCTGCATTGCCAGACCATAGGCCTGTAAATAGGATTAAAGTTTCTATGGAGGCAGGGGTGAGTATGACTATAACAGGAGGTGAGGTGAAGCACCTGGAAGCAAAGTGTCTTTATTAAGCTTAGACACAAGGCTAGCCTAATAGCACGATGCCAACTCACTGCTCTATTCTGAGATTGTGTCACACGAGAAGAGGAAGCAAACTGGGGAGGAACTATTTGTGGTTCCTACGCCGGCCAAGAACCTATCTTTTCTTACAGGGTCAGCCCGCATTTTAAACCAAAAGTGACAAAAGACCAACTCTTAACTTTTCACCCAGGTTCAATGGCATTCCATTATTCAGCTGAGCTTTTGAAGACTGTTCTACTTACGACAACAAAGCCCTTACATGACATACAATGCCTCAAGTCTCAGAACAGTCTTGGCAATTCAACACGCACTTCGTTCTGTGTTTCTCTGGAGGCGTGCTGTTGTTTTAGCGGCTCGGCTGGTGTACAATGGCCTCCACAGTGGTTTTTCAGAGTGGCAGCAGGGAGAGGAACTACGGGCCAGGACTGTGGCTTCCTCTTGCACTTTATTTGACACACACACACACACACACACACACAAAATAAACGCACCCACGTATTTTCTAATCCATTCATGTGGCACAGAGGGAGGATGTGAGACTGTATATGTGATCTCACCTTGTTGTTTAAAAGGGAGAAGATACACAAACCTAGAAACGGTTGCTGTGTGCAACTGAAATTATTGCCTAACGCAGCAAACGGGAAGCAAAGGTCAACGGGAGGCACAATTTGGCACGTAGCTGCAAAGTGCGTCACCTCCCGACCCTTCTGGTATTTTGGCCTTTCATCTCCAGGAGGAAATGTCCTGGTCACGAACAGGTGAGACACAGGGCAGGAAAAAAAAATAAAAATCAGCAGACAACCTCGTTTCATCCATTGTTCAGAGGACAATGGTGAGGAAAAGGGGCAGAGCGCTCCTGACTGAAACGTCACTGAAATGAAATACTCAGGTGATCATGGGACTTTACAATGAGCGGTCTGTCTTCTTGGTGCTTGTGTGTTGACTCACACAAGTCAATGCACGGTACTTCTGATCTTATACCATGGCTGCACATAACCTGATTCTAAACCTGTCCATCTGTGTATTTGATCAGTTTTGGGGAGTATGATGTTTTTTGAAACACTTTCCAGACTTGGCATGGTGGAAAGGTGTCGTTGGTGTGTTATTTTGTGTAGCACGGTTAGATATTCTATGGAGTGTGTGAATGATGGAAAAGAGGAAACCCCTGAGTTACTGTCTGGACTAACCTGTAATCTACCTCAGCCACCGAGTTCCTCAAACACGTCCATTATTTATTCATGAATACTTTCCTCACATTTAGGCTTTGGGCATTACCCATTTCCACTGACACAGGTTTGCTCCGGGGCCACGTATATCTACACACCTGATCAGTATTAACTGGAGCCCAACACTGGTGCTCCAGTGGTGTGAAAAACACCTACAGTTCAGACTTTGTGTTGCAAGGAATAGACTAACTTGTGGTAGTTTTTAAGACATAAAGGATGACCAAATACACATTTTGTTTTGTTTGAAGTAAGCAGCTGCAGTAAAAAAAAAAAAAACTAAGCCATTTAAAAGTGGGCTCTGATGGATTATAAACTGGTATGATGATTAACAGCTCTAAATATAAGCTGCTTGTTGCTGCTGCTCGTGTGAACTTTGGCCTGATTTTTTTGATAAGAATACTACAGGAGGAAAGACTTGATTACGCTGCATAACTGCGGGTAAAAGAGGCATAGCTACAGCTGTGAGGGATCACTCTGACTGAGCCCATATTGCCATTCTCATAAGAACAAATTAAAAACACTCAATGAAACAGTGTTTGGGACTTTTATTACCACATTTAGTTTTAGGCTGCACTGCTTTAGTGGACAAGATAATATCACAATCTAATTTGTGTTTCAGGAGGAAGCTCTGCTGTATTAGGTCCATATTTCCCCCTGCTTGGGTGGTGTAATATGGAGGAAATGCTGATGACACAGTGACTCCAGAGAGCTCCTCCCTCTACTCACCCACAGTTTGCTCTCATAATAGAAAGCGTCGAGCAGCTTGACGATGTTTTGGTGGTCGCAGGAGGCCAGGATGTCGATCTCCACCATGTAGTCCTCCAGCTCCTCCTCGGTCTTTGTGTCAATAACTTTGGCAGCAGCTAGGATGCCCGTGTGTTTGTTTTGAGCCTGTAGGGTGAGAATGTAATTACACGAGTTGTACGGTCAAAAGGACTCACGCGTGCATTTATCCAGATCACAGTCTAAATTCTTGCTTGTCTTGTACTCTGATCTAGTTCAAGAAATTTCCGCTTGCTACCCGTTACTGCTCTAGATGAGTCAAACCTGGTTTATGTTGGACTTGAAATTGTCTTGACCTGCTGTGAACACGTCACGCAGCAATTAATAGGAGCTAAAAACAACAAGTAAACTGTCTCTGCGCTGCTGTAGTTCTGAGCGAGTCAGCAGAACATGAGACACGTCTTGCAAAGGGGAAATTTCTCCTGTTTGTTTTGGCTTCTCTGTAGGCAGGATGTGCTCAATGAAGTCGCCACTGTGATGTGGGATGCAGCCACTTCCTCGCGACCTGCCCGTGTTCCGCGGCCAGTCGTACACAGCATTTAAAATAAAGAATAAATGACATAATCTACTCCTCACTCAGTACTAAAGCAGACAGCTTGTATTTCACTATGAATCCATACAGGATGGACTCTTCCCAGCCATTACAGCTGCAATGATCAGTCGATTAATCCAGTTGTTCCTGACCTTTTTTGGTCAAAGGTTATTTCAACCTCGACAAAAAGTTTTTTTTCGAGAAAAAAGTCAAGAAATGTGATTTTTCCAGGAACACCAATGGGAAATTTTGCCACTTTTCTTGGTGTTACAAGATAATAAATTGAATACTTTAGACATTTGATCAGGTCATCACGAATTGTGATGGGGATTTTTCACTGTTTTCTAGACCCTGCAGTTAATCGAGATCAGCAGATTAATCACATAACAAAAATGCTCCCTACCAGACATGAACTTAACACTGCAATGTACTTGCTCCAGAGCTCCTCCAGCTCGACTCTGGAGTGTCACTGCCAGTAGGACAAACATTTGGTGCTTTCAGGGAATGATGATGATTAAGGATCTGTTTAGATACTTTTCCCCGTCTTGAACAGTAGGGCTAAAGTTCACGTGAGCCTTGCTGCTGCTGGGAAGCTGCCATCCAGTGACTAAACCATTCTGCTAGATTAGACTTAGTTTAAGTATGACACAAAGAAACTCCAGCATGAAATCCAACTATTTCAAAGTGTCCAAAAATAGCATTTGGCAACAAAGAACGCAACACAACATTTAAACTGCGTTCATAAGCCCCAGACTTCCTGGTATTCGACATGGTAGAGCCCTCCCATGTGATTAAATTTACTGTCACTCATGCAAAACCCTTCTGGCTTCAGCTTTGCATGATTAGGGACAAAGCCCACAATGGCACTATTAAAACGATAACAAGGGGGCTGCTTTGACACTGGGTCAGCTTTGTGAAAATGTAAAAGAGGGCATTTTTTGAGCCTCTAAAAGCAGCTGAAGAGCAGATAGGAACATCATAACAATACATGTTTGCTCCTGATTGGAAATGTCGAGCTGCTGCTTTTATCTGGGTGTTTTTCACCAGGACTGGTTAATCATCAGCTCCGGTTGCCAACGAGAGCAGCTGGTAAAGTCATTTTGTTGGGTGACTGAGGGGGACCTCATCGGGCACATCTGATCCCCATCTCTATGTACCACAGGGCGGGTGGAGTGTCGGGTTGAAGATGGTGGGCAGACTGAGATGACACCGTTGGCACGTTGCGTCGGGCTTCAGAGGGAGGGCAAGCTGCCACAATATAACAAATACAGGAAAGGCTTTTCTCCACAAAGAGCAGCTCGGGGTGACACATCACCTACCTTGAACACTTTCCCAAAGGCTCCATCTCCCAGCTCCCCGATGATATCCCAGACTTCCTCGGGGTTTTCATCTCTGCGGACGTGCTCATACTGCTTCTTCTTCTTCTCAGACCCCAATTTAAAGATTTTACGGAAATTAAAAAACGACATACTGAACCCTGGCTCATTCAATGACAAAGTTGACAATAGAATTAAACTTTAAAAAATATGCCAAAGAAGTATCGGCTTCCTTGGGCGGTTTACTTTAGCATAGGTTTGTGGAGTAATATGTGTCCCATTAGCTTTAAATATCCGCTTGGTCAACAGTGTGTCGCTTTCATAACAGTTGGGCTCGACACCTAGCTTAGCCTCGGACACTGTTTTGGCCACTTCGGGTTCATTGTTCCCCCTAGAATAAATCGTAAAGGTTAACCTAAACGCGCACTAGCATCTGAAATCCGCCAAAACAAAGATTGTATTTAAATGTAAAGTAACACAGGACGCTCGTCGTTGTCCCAACTCCTGCCGACCCACTGGCCCGACAACCCCGCGGGGCTTTTCCCCTCCACCAAACAAAAAGAAAGAGGAGTAACGCGTCCTTCCAAATAGTTGTATTCCACGGAAAAGACCATTAGCTTCGTTGAGGGTAAAACTGGGCACAGTTAGTCCGCATATTCACGGTCGCTAAAACGGTAAAAACAGGCATCTTTGCGTCGGTCCGGGACGGGTTTAGTAATCTAGCGGATTTAGCGTCTGTGCGCGTTCCCAGGTGCGCGCGGCTGCGGCTCTTTCTCTTCGTGCTCCTCGTGTTTGACAGTCTGCGCGGGGATGTCGGTCTTCTGCTGCCCTCGTCAGCACCGGAGACTAAACACAAGCGCTGCGGGGGGAAATTAAACTACTCGGGAGAGTAGTGCAGAGTATTAGTTTTTATCCGAGAGCAATAATCAGTCAGCAGTGCTCGTTGTAAGCGTCGCCGCATCCACAGCCAGCCGCCGTCGCGTCAATAAACGGATTTCTTTGTTTCCCTGAAAACCTACATGTCCCATACACCACTGCGAAACACGAACGCGCAGCACAGCACGGGCGCTAAAACAGAGGAGCAGAACATTTCAATTGATTACCGTAGTTATTTTCACATCAACTGAGAAAATTCACCCGTTTTTTGTTCTTAATTAATGAATATATTTCCCTAAATGAGAAACCAATCATGATACAGTTGTGTAAGTATGATCAGATGAAAACAAAACTATATATTCAGAGAAATAAACAAGATTGCTAATTCCAACTACTACTTAACAAACATCTGTAGTATTAACTGTTAAACGACTCTACCAGCAGTCATAAAACAAGGGCAGTACTGATTCTGCTTATAATCTTTATTGTCCCACAATAGGAGGATGTTTTTGCAGCAAGGGATCATGGGAACATAAACACAATAAAAAGACATTCAAACAATGTCACATACTGTACAAACAAGAGTTACAGGGATTTTTCCTCTGTTAGACCGTAAAGATCCAGAGAAGTTGCTGACATGCTTCGCCCACACACAATTACACACACATAGAGCACGTGGCACACTGAGGCTTCGCTGTGTGTCCACATATAAAAAGAACACCTTCAGATTTAGATAAGACAGCCGCAACGTAAAGAGAAGAAACAAGGTGCTGTTTAATCCAGATAGATAGATTATAATTAATTTGTTATGTTGAATTTTTGTACTGCTTGGGCAATTTAGTTGTTTTTATGTTAATAAACTTGGAATTAAAATACTATTCAAACGATATGAAGACATATTTGAATGACAAAACCACTGGGAAAGCTCAAACCAGACACAAGAAACATAAACTATTATTATTATTATTATAAATGATTAAATATGTATGTGCTGGGTTGCAAAATTTTGCACCATTAATTTATGTTGTGCAATTACACCAAACATTTCACGGTCAGTGAAAAATCACTCAACCTACTCGCTTTATTGGCATGAATGTGACAATGACAATATTGCCAAAGCATCAGGTAATAATGATATTAAAACAATAATAAAAAAAGAATAGAATAAAAGGTACAATTGATAAAAAATTTGGGGGAATAGCTACACATTTGAGACTGTGGAAGTGTGTGAAGGTTTGTGGTTTGTATGTGCTTTAATGTTAGTTGATGATGTTGGTCAGTGTGTGTGTGTGAATAATGTCGGTGTGTGTGTGTGTGTGTGTGTGTGTTAATGATGTTGATATTAAGCTAACATTAGCATACTGCAGAGAGAAATGTTGGTCTGACCACATGTTTTGTATGAAATTAAATAACTTCCACAATCTGTTGCCTGGGAAACAAGGGCATTGTTTAATTCTGCTAAGTGTTATTAATAGGGTTGCACCAAATTCTGTAAGCCATCAGATTCTGTGCCCTGACGTTTATCATTATATATGCAGAGTTTATTTTTAAAGCAACTGTTACCAAAAACCATGTCTGCAGAGTATCAAGACAGGGTCCCAACTCGTGATGCTGCACAGACAGGGAGGGTTAAACAGCTCTATCTAGTGGTCAGTTTCAATCAATACAGCTGCATAATCCATTCAAATGTGTAAAACAAGATAAACCTTTATTAGTCCCTTAATGGGGTATTGATCGACATTCTTTTCTATGACAAATGATCGTCGAGTGTGTGTATCTGCGGGCACGAGACTTCATCTTCATCATGATGTTGGCTCCTGTAATAAAAGATAAAGCATACAGTGGTAGTGAGTCTGTAATCCTCTGTGTAGGTCTAGCTACTGTTATGTATATATTATTATGTGACCCCCGTTTGATTCACATGTAATTATTCAAGAGCCTAAAAATGACATAACAGTAGGTTTTAATGGTCAACGTAGCTTTACTTCAGGCAAACCCCTTTTTGTGAAGTTTTTGTCTGAGCATCCATCACAACCCGTTTCCCAGCTGTTTAAACCCTCTGCTGTGTTACCGTCTCGCAGGTATCACCATAGGAGAGATTCTCAAATGTTTATTCATGTAAAATCTTAATCTAAAAGAACCATAAGAAGCAGCAACTACAGTCCCTACCTGAAAATTGCACTTAAATAAATGGAGTTCATCACCGCAGCCACATACTGTGTTACATTCATTTTACCATTGTATTTACCTTTATGTAAAGATTAGAGATAACATCTCTCTGACTTACTAAAAAGAAATAACCTTTAAATGAGTTGGAGAAGTGACGACGACACCAGAAGCCCCGCCCCTCTCATTTCTTTCAAAAAAACTTTTTTGAACATTGCTCCAATCTTTTTTTAAACATAAAGATGATTTATTTATCTTCTACAACTGGAACCTTCTTAACACGTTGTGTATTACAAGCACATTAGAGAGCAAACAAATAAATAAATGAATAAATAATGCTCTGTTTAACGTGCGGTAACAGCGCGTCACGTGACCAATACTTACACTACCATGCAGCTAGCTTGCTTTTGCTTTCACGATGTAATGCAGTCAGCTACGATTGATCCCGCGGAGGAGCCCCCGTCGATGCTGTGGGGACTGGACCCGGTGTTTTCTGCCTTCGCCCGGCTGTATGTCGGAGACATCCTGCAGATGACAGAGTCCACACAGGTCCCAGGTAATAACACCCGTAGAAAGTAACACACATAAACCCCCCACAGGTAACATTACCGGTCTGCATGTGCCCAGCAGCTAGCTAACTGAACATGAATACAAATATGACTAAGCTAAACAGTTTGTAAACTAACGTCACTTACTGTAAATGTGCCGTTAGCAAGTTAGCTAACTACTTTGTAAGTTCCTAGCAGACTTTATTGGACGTTTTTTAACATATACGTCCAGTTTTTCTTTCATTTCATTTAACATTTTCATTCAATATCATCACTGTGCGACTTGTTACAGAGTGATCAGCTTTAATAACTGATTCATTGATTCGGTAACTGGCGCGTGTGTTGTTCCCTGATGATTACTTTTGCTTCCACCCGTGTCTGTCAGGTATTTACTTCTACAACTCACATCCAATCTACAAAGTGGATGTACTTGGGACAGTGGTTTACAAGAGAGAAAGAGACGACTTCTTCTGTTATGGAGGTGACCTTGCTGTGTCCCTGTGTGAAACAGAACTGTGCATGTGTGTGTGTGTGTGTATCAGTTATGTATTGATGTAAATGATACAGTAAGTGGTTTAGCAATGTTGTAATTGTGAATGCTGTAGTGTGTGCCCCAGTTTCCTGTTTACATTTCACACACTGACGCACTCTCCTGTTGTTTAAAGGCCTACAAATAACACGTCTTTAACTCATTTTGAGTATCTTTCCTTCTCTCCACAGTGGATGACGGTACGGGCGTAATAAACTGCCTATGCTGGAAAAATGACTTGTTGAAAGAGGATGCTACTAAATGTGAGTTTGCATAGTTGTAAGCTCTGGTACTGGCTCTTTTTACTTGGCGGGTAGCTTACAGTGAGTTAGTCAGAGCTCTATCACTGAAAAAGAGGTTGATGAAATAAGAGTTTGCGGGACGGAAAACCACAAAAGTGAGCTAAAAGAGGCAAAAAAGCTCTGTACAACGGAGGAGAATGGCAAAGTGACGGTAATTCATCACTACAAGCGGTCCATTTCACTTTCCTAGTAGCCATTTGATCCATTGTTTATATAAATGTATTGATCAGTGCAGCTTTAAAGTCTAACATTTGTACGTATTATTTTAACTATTTCCATTTACAAATGGATTATTATATATTTATTTATTACCACAAATCTCTGTGTAATATCCCATACTCATTTGTGATCCCCAGCAGGGGGAAAACCCAGTGACGGGGCTCAGGAGGGCTTCAACCCTGTCGCTGAGCTGAAGAAGCTGCGGCAGGCCCAGAAGAGCCGCTGCCACCTAGAGATTGGAGAGCTGCTCCGAGCCAGAGGACCGGTGAAGACGTCGAGGCAGCAGAGGGAAATCATGGCCTCCACCTACTGTGAGTGCACAGGGCTGTCCTCCGCAGGCCGCAGTGGCAGTTTGATATCGAAAGTCACCATCCAGCCACGTGTCCTAAATATTAGAATAAGACAATGTCAACATTTAACCGATGGTTCATTAGAAACTACAAACGCTCAATCAAGACCATGCATTAACTCAGACACTCCCCTACCCACACACGCTTGAAGGGCTTCGCAAGGACATTCTAGCACTGCAGTCTCGTTATGTGATGGCCTACACGTGTCTTCTCTCTCACACACACACACACACACACACACAGCACATGTTTTATTTGAGAGCACATGCCATCTGTATCCTGCGTCCATTCATCATGTTTGTGTGTGCGCATGTTCCCAGATAAAGTGAACGACCCGGTGATGGCGGTTCAGATTGCATGGATGATGGAGGTTCCTCAGCTCTACAGACAGTGCTACGACAAACCATTCCAGCTGCAGCCTAACGCAACGGGGTACTAACATGCGTCCCCTCCCACCGTCACTGTGCATCACAACACTGTAGCTGAAACTAAGTGGCAACAAGCGGATTATGAGATTGAGGTAGCGGAGCAGGTTGTTACCACAGCTGGCGAGAAACTGGCGTCAGCAGAACGGATACGTAACTTGCTACTTACGGGTTCTAACACGTTGTATATTACACGTACATTACAGAGCAAACACGTATAAATAACAGCAATGAAAGCGGGCTCTAATTTTCATCTACTGTCACAGTTGAACCTGACTCAGTGATTATTTTACCATAAATTAAAGCATTCCTATAAACTCTGTTTTTCAGTGACTCAGCCATCAGTTCCCTCAGCAAGGCAACGAGTGTCATCAAGGATTTCTTTAAGCAGAAGTCGGTAACCAGGTTCAGACCCTACGATGTTCAGGACCTCTTGCAGCCTCTGATCTCAGACCAGCCCCAAACAGCATCTGCAGACCAGGTATGCCCGAATAATAATATGAGAGCCAGTTCTTTTTGAAGATGTGCGGTGGTGGGATGAAACGGCTATATCTGGAGAAGTCCTCTTTAGGTGAGAATGATCAGTGGAATGAAGAATTACAGCCGGGATTTGATTTCTATCATAGAAGCACATTTTTATTATTTCGAATTATTAAACTGTTAAAGCTTGTGATGATGCAATGTTTTCCTTGTTCCCACAAAACTCGACAATATGTCATCACACTGAGATATTTCAGTGCGATTTGACTTCTGCAACTGAAACAAAAGGCAACTAAAGCAGTAATCGATGTGTAACAGTGTCTTTCTTGGCTTCTGATTAATGCTTTGTCCCATGCCCACATGCGTTTGTGTTAACCTTATTTCAGGCATCGAACCAAAAACCCGTTGACTTCCACACGAGGGAACCAGATGTGCAATAATGCTGTCTCATTTCCCCGTTTCAGGACTCATTCCTGCAGCAGCACTCTATTATTATGCTTCTCTGTTGCTGTCAAGGAGCCTGTGGCGGGTCCGTCTGCGGGCCTGCAGCTACGCCAGCTTCTGAAGGAGACCCTGCAAATCTTGCATGACGAGGGTACTGTGTACCGCAAGGTCAAATCCCAGGATGAAGTCTATCACGTAAGAAATCTTAAATGAGTTGGTCCCACTTCAGCAGGTTGTTAGAATGAGGAGTGTGTCTGTTTGAATGCTGTTGTTTCTCCCCAGGTGACTGCACATGACATGGATCTTCTCGTAGCCGTCAAAGACATCATCAGGGAGGACTCCAAGAGAGAGAAGTGTAAGGAGACCTAATGTTTGCTCTTAATTAAAGCTGGAGTGTGCGACTTTTGTCTCCCCCTTCTGGCAGCGAGAGTAATTACACAAACACAGTTGACGTGATCATGATGTCCCTACAGGGAAGCTCGCTCACATTTCCACAAGAAAATAATGCATTATTTAAGTAAATGTAAAAGCTACAAATATTTTACAAAGACCCACCTGTCCAATAGCAATAAGTCCACATCCTGAGTTTCGTTTTTCACTTCTTGAACGTAACAGACATTCATCAGTATGTAAAAGCGCCACACTCTAGTTTGAAGTATTGAACCTTTGCTTAACGTTGCTCTACTGTAGTTTTAGTCTGACTCAGTCGCAGTCTCCTTTGTGTCGGTGTGTTGAGCTGAGCAGTAATTATCATTCAGCTGAGATGATCGAGTATGATAGGAATGAGACTGTAGCAGCTAACTCACCATCACAATCCTTTCATATTTCAAGACAATACAAGTTACATCTAGCTACACAAAAAGGCTGAAAGACCAGCAGTTAGAACAGAAATACAGAGGCGTTGCCATGGAAACAATACACCGCCTCGTCTTGTTGCATTGATGTAAACCATAGACTGTATTTACCGATGGCATCGTGGCAGCTAGCCAAAAGTGAAGCCAAAACATCTTCATCGTTCTTGGTGGCAGGCTGCAGTAGAGGTCATAAACCCCGCCGCCTCCATGTTAGCGGATGGGTCAATGGTGTAAACTGGCAGAACGTTGCAGACCGGCACATTGCAAGTAAATGTAGTAAAGTAAATAAATACAATAAAAAAGTCACTCATGAGAATATTGAATCTCTTATTTTCCAGTCTCCATCTAAGCTTGGTCTTCCTGGCCTGTGTGTTGACGGTTGTTTCCTCCCGTGCCCTCAGATGCAGAGAAGGGATGCCACGTTCTGCACATCCTGTCTGCAGTCAGGCAGCGCTACAGCCTCAACGTGAGCAAAGCAGCGCTGGAGCTGGTCCTCAAATCGCTGGAGTGCAACAGTGACATCGTCAGCACCAGCGACAGCCATTACACTGTGTTCTAGCTCCGGCACAGTGGGCTCGGGAACCCTGTATTATTACATATATTATGTGTAGCGTTGGCTATTGCTCCAAATGTGAGCGCCCAGTACATTTAAGTAAATCGTGCCATTTGTCTTCCTTTGTTCATCATGACTATTGTCAAGTGCGGCACTTTCCAGAATCAGCTAAACTCCATATAAACATTTTAAATTACTACTGCATGTTAGTGTGTTATGGTTAAATATTAAATTTAACACACATTTAAAAGCAATCATTAAGAAAACTGACATCAGGGAAGCTTTCAGGACCACTTTCCACGGTGTATTCACAATATGTTCAATATTTGTGATAGTTTGGTACATTTTGAAATAAATAACCAAGACCAGGCAGCAGAAGACGAGGTTCATGCATTGCTGGACCGACCTCCCCGGGGGCCCTGGGGCAACAAATGAGCTCCTGGGTCTCCATTAAGCCCCATGTCTCTGACCCTTTGTCCAGTGTGCACAGCTTTTCTTTTACAAAAAACGAAAACAGAAAATATGCCAAGAAGCCAACAGTATCCATGACATGTCCCCCTTGTCCTCTTATCCACCCCTAACCAATGTCTGTTTCATCCTTAGCAAACTGATGCCCCGCCCACAAATAAACTCTATCATAAGATAAACATGAAAGAAAAGTAGTGTTAAATAATAATACTACCTCTCCATCATTAAATAAGCAGTCACAAGCACCATGCACCAATATGTTACATGTTTTTGTTACTCATGCCAGCTGTGCCACATGACTGACATGAAATCAGAATAATGTTTATTGCCGATTAGGTTTGGTATATAACAATAAACAGAAGAAAATATAAAGAACGATAAAGCTCTGTATGCATGAAGTTCAAAGGATATTTGCAGTGTGCAGGAGAGTCGTCCAGACGGGGCGTTTGTTTTCTCAGCCTCTACACTTCCCTGCAGAGCTGCAGAGAGAACATGCAGCTGTTTGTACAGGTTGAATAGGACTCCCTGTGCTGAGTAAACTAAACTTCATCTTTCATTAAATAGCCACAAATTAATTGCCTCATGCTGAACCAAGGGCCTTTGGGGCCCCTGCGGATCTGGGGCCCCGAGGCGGTTGCCCACTTTGCCTAGTCTGGTATTCCCATACGCACATTCAATTGCATTACCACAAAGCAGTTGACACGATGTAAGCCTGGAGCTTTCAGGGCCCCCATGAGCCCCTGGGGGGGGGGGGGGGGCTTGCCCAGTTGGAGTTCATGTTTATAGTAAAGTCATTAGAATAAAAGGTTTTCATAAATGATGTTACTGATCTGGTGTCAGTAATGAAAACACTTAATGCAAACACTTAATGCATCTTCGCTGTCTCATTTTTCTGATGTAAGTAAATAAAAGGAAAGCCAGCCTCTAAATGGGCTTTTTTTTTTTTCTTGCTTATGTTGCTGTGTGCACAGGGGGGCACTGTTTGGTCGTTAATTGGCTCTTTCGTGTAGAGCAGGCTGCTGCTCATTGGTCGCCTGTGAAACATCTGTATCCATAGTTCCAGCAGCTCGTGTCTCCGGCCAGAAAGCTCCCCCCGGATCAGAGGCTGCAGAGTTCCACTGCTCCCAGCGTCATGATCCCACTCAGTTAACACCACGCAGTGTGTGTGAGACCCAGGACTACAAGTCGTGCCTCACATCTCGAACATTTTATTTCGCGTTCTTTTAAGCGGGGAGGGGACCCGTTCCCTGAGGGGGGGGGGGGGGGGGGGGGGCGGGCGGGGGGGGGGGGGG
>JAVQJL010054307.1:0-37225 GCA_036024295.1 Nannoperca obscura | reverse complement strand
ATTTTTCCATTAGTTAATGCAGAGTCTAGAATAGATGCAGGCGTCATCACCTCAGGTGACCATGTGCATGTTTCTCGCTGTCTGTTCTCATTAAAATTCTCATTATCAGAATTTATGGAATTGGAAGTATGGAAGTAGCTCATGTTTTCAGGGTTTCCTGAGATAGATTCTGATTGTTGCAAGCACAGGTAGTCCAAGACGGTTTGCAGAGTCAATACAAGTTACCTGCTTCATCACCCCCCTAGTGGGCTGAGACTGGGGTCATTTTTGGCAGGAAGCATTGCACAGTATGATGGCTGTCTGCTGTTTTATTTTTTGTGAAACAAGTCAAAGGCTGAAGATGCACAGTAGCTGCATCAACTACAGATATAATGTTTAATGTTGTTCATGCTTTCAGTATGTTTTCCTGGTATTTAAATTAGCAAGAGTGCAAGGAGTCTTTCGCTACAGAGAAAGATTCAGCCTCTTAAAGGTTTGTTTAGTTTCGAGACTCGCAATAAGGAGACAATACTAAATGTTTTCTGCAGTTGAGGGACCATCTTCAAATTCAAGTTAAAGGAATAGCTGTACATTTTGAGAAATATGCTCATTTACTTTCTGGAGAAGAGTGGAAAACACTGATATCACTCTCATATCTGTCCACTAAATAGCTACAGTGAGGTCAGCTTAGCTTAGTCAAAAGACTGGAAACAGGAGGAAACAGCTAGTTTGGCTCTGACAAAAGGCAACAGGGTCCACCTACCAGCTCCTCTAAAGTTTACTAATTAACATGTTGTATCTTATTTGTTGAATCCGCACAAAACCCAGGTGTAAAAACAGCAAATTGCCATTTTTACACTTTTTTTTGTAACAAGATATAACGTGTAGGCAGGTTTTGTTACCTTTGGACAGAGCCAACAGTTTCCTCATTTCCAATCTTTCAGCTAAGCTGAGCTAACATGGTACTGACTGCAGCCTCATATTTAATGGACAGAGACAAAAGTTGTATCAATCTTCTTATCTAATGCAGTGCTAAAAAGCGAAAGGTTCTGTAGAATCAGTGCTAGATGGATTGCTAATGGTGGTCCGGGGCGAATGCTATCAGGGATGCTGGGGGAATGGGCCAGGGCTGCGGAGTTGACCTTTTACAGGGGTTGTAGGGTAATCAACCACACTGTCTTTAGCAGGGAGCATAAAGGTAGGCAGTGAGTGTTGGACAGGTGGTGGTTAACAGTGTCCCATCATAGTGAACTGGCAAGGGTGGAGGGATGAGCTGGCATTGTGTCCCTGTCAAAGTGGCTGAAAACATGTTTTAACTCTTTCACTGTATCCTTGGTCCACTCAGCCATTTGGCCTGGCTGTCTTTAGCCAGCAGTCTTTCTCGTCCCACTCCACACCTCCTTCACACTGTTTTGCTGCAGACTGTTCTTCATCCTCTCACTGTGGATGTTCGTTCAATCCTCAATTCTCTACTTCAGCTCTTGCTTGACAATTACGGTAATTTCCTCTATGTCCCGAGTCCTAAAAGCCCTCTTCTACCTGTTGGAAGGGATTTCATGTTCTCTGTGTTCCAGGGTTTATTATTTGCAAATTGCTCGTCCCTCAATCTATTTTCTTTCATCATAATTGTAGTGTTCACACTGCGATTGATTTGGCTTTGCATCAGGGAGCCCCTCATTGTCCACTGGGTACTCCACAGAGCAGGTTCCATGTGCTCTTGACAGCCCTGTAAATTATAATATGGCCTCAGTAGCTTTGAACAACAATCTTACTCTGATGCTGAAGGATGATGGACACACGCAGTGTGTCTTTCTCCCTGGTCTTAATAAAGAAGAGAGAGCGATAGTCCAGCATACACATGTAGTAAAGACAAAACGTTGGTTAAGTGAGTACAAGCACATTTCATGTTGTGTGGGTCACGTCTGAATGTAGACTGATTTGGTGACTTGTCATGACGAAGGGTACTTAAGGACATTGCTGGCCAGCATCTTCAGGCTGTGAACGTAATTGCTTCTTTAAAGCTTTAAACCTATAACAGCTCAGAGATGTAGTGCAGCTCCCTCAGATGCTCTGAGATCACCAATATCTGCATTTAACATGTATAGTGCATGATTATAGTTATGTGAGCTCGTCATCTGTCCAGGGGTTACACTTCCTTGTCTACTGCCCAGATGGGTCTATCTACAGTATTTTATAGATGAGTGGAATGTGACTCAGACCTTTTTTTTATCTCACTCTGAAGGGATTAGAGGCAGCAGTAATGCCAGATTTTCAGGTTTTCGAGAGGATTTTTTATATTACAGAAATGAATGAATGAAAAGGGTCCAGTCTGTAACTTGCCATTAAAACAAACTCTTAAATAAAAATACTTCTTCTGTCAGACAATTTATTCTTTTTTGCAGTATTAGTATATATTTTAATACTATTCCATAACCTAAATGTAGATGTGTTCCTTGCACAAAACCCAATAATATAAATGAGATCAAACCTGAATATGCAGAACCAATATCATTACAACCCAAAAACCGCCACAAAAAGTTAGATGTAATGCAATGCAATGCAATTAAATAGCCCTGAAACAAATTCAGCTTCACTAAAAATGTTCACTTGTGTTGAGACTACTATATTTCACTTGTGTCAAACGGTCAACTGTTTTTTGTGGGTTGATGTAGTACTGCGCTGTGATATGTAGAAAAATGTTTGTAATATTTTCTCTACAACATATTTGGTCCAAAGGATATTAAAAAATAGCTTTTCCACAAAACTTTACAATACAATGCAATAAAATACAAAACCACCAGCATCTACAGGCTCAAACATGACAGGAGAGTTGAATCAACACCTCTCTGACTCAGTGTCACAAATATTCAATCAAATCGTATTTATTGACTGTTGTTGTATTGGATTGCATTCCAGTGTACAACACTTGTTTGCCACTTTGTTGTTTTGCTGCCTAATGATATCCTATAATGGTAGAAATAGATTATAAAATTTTAACATTTAAGAGCCAGCTGATTACACAAAGCCTGTTTCTGTATTTTTCACAATAGCCTGGTCTAAAGACTCTGCTAAATGTCTTGAAAACTGCACAAAGTAAGCCTGGCTGACCTGTAAACTATGTAGTGTGAGTGGGTGGATGGATAGGAGAATGTGGGAGTAAACCACTCTTTCTTTTTGTTTCTTGCCCTTCTGTACGACATGTTCTTTATTTTATTTATCATGTTGGCTTTTATGTGACATATTTGTTCGTTAAAAGAATGTGTGTAATCCTGTTATTGACAGCTGATGCATTTCTGCATTACAGCCGGCGATGCGTTTCTGGCGATAATCACAAATTCTGTGTCCTGACGTGTGAGACAGTATGAAACATTTGGTCATCTCAGACTCATGTTATCTTGAGATTACAGGATGCGAGATGAGTTGTTTTCTTTTCTTTCCCTCTCTCTTCTCACCTCAAGGGCGTCGAAGATTTATCATTGAGAGCAACAACTGTTTATGTCTCACATCTCCATGGATACAATAATTGACTTGAGCAATGAATTTGACACTTGTGTGGTATGCATGTGTATCTTTGCACATTTCTTGCATCTCTCTCTCACCCTCAATCCATTCCTCCACCCGCTCTCTCATAACAGCAACCAGCTCTACTCGACTGGAGGATTTGAGTTATCTGGACAACCAAAGGCCTTCTGGACACAGGGGCTCCGTTCGTAAACACAACACAGCTGGACGCACAAATGATGACTCCAAAGGTATTTTGTGGCTTATCCTCAGGGCGAAATCCGTGTGTAAATATAGCTTGGTGCAGAAACATCTGCAGACCGGTGTGGAACACGTACGCACTACCCCCAATGTCACTGCTTCAATTACATATCCGTTCTTATATAGCGTTAACTCTTATTTCTCTCACTCCGTCCAGGGAGATTGGTGCCATTCAAACAAACTGACATCATGCTAAAACCGCTGCTGTTTGAAGTCCCCGGCATTACCACAGAAACACCTTTTGTTGGCCGGGATTGGCTTTTCACTCGTCTTGAGGAGGTCCTGAGAAAAACGAGCAGCTGCGAGGGACGCGGTGCTGTCATTGTGGGTAACGCAGGATCCGGCAAGACGGCTATCATCTGGCGGCTTGTGACGCTCAGCTGTCATGGCATGCGCACGCCTCAGGGAGGTCCCAGCATCCCTCACAGCCCCAGCTCCTCCCCTAAATGTAAGACTCCTATCTTTATTAATAGCAGTGTCATTTGTTTTTGTGTGCATCTCAAAGCATTAGCGTAAGAACAGAGCAAAATGCTAGAAGATGATCTCACTACATTCTCCAGTGTGCTCCAGTAAAGTCAGATTCTTGTAAGATATTGGATGAAATATCACTTTTGGGGAAGAAGTTGGTAACTGGGTCACGCACTCTTCTTTCAAGTTCCCCCCTGAGGTTTCTCTACTGATTGCAGTTGTGTAAGGAGACAGAGATTGTTTTTTTTCATGAGTGGCACTGGAACTGTTCTTTTGTCTGAAAAAAAAGAAAACAACCTCTCATACAACCAGAATGTGCACATTACACTATAAATGCATATTGCATGCAGTGATGGGCTGGTGATTTTTGTTTTTTTAATAAAACCTGTAGTTATAAGAAAACGAATTGCCACAAATACAGAATTTTTATATCCCCTCTTGTTTCAGCTTTTTCTTGTAGTGCAGTAAATACGTTGAGTTTGAAGTCTGAGGGCAATGCATTACAGAAAAACTAAAATATTGTTCAAAAAGAATACAGTGCCATTCATTTTTCAGCATCATTGCATTATTCAGTGATATCTGTCTATGTCTATGTTGTCATTTTGATTTAAATTTAACAAAGAGTATAGCATGAGGTTTGTAAGAATTCAGACATGTCATTCTGCACTTTTTGAAACAAACCCTCTTGCTGCCATGAAAGGTGGTTTTGCAGATGCACTTATTAATTGCAGCAGTTTAATTGTGTTTCTATGCTCCTGGCATTCCCATGCTTACACCAGAGACGTTGTCTAACGAGTGTAAATGGCAGCTTTGCGTTTGCTTGCTTTGTGCTCTGTTCAGGTGGGGATAGGCAGGGAACAGCAGCCTCCAAACAGCCAGCTGATTCCCAGCCCAACCAGAGTGCTGTTGCAGGAACAAGTGATAGTACAGCACAGAGGAAGGAGGCTGTCAGATGTCTAGCTGCCAAGGTACCTCAAAACACACGTGCACACACACTTTTGGATTTCTATACGTGTGAGGCCCCTAAATTTAAAAATTCACTCTCTAGTCCCTATCTCTAACCTTAAAGCAATCATCCGACATTTTGGGAAATGCGCTTATTTGCTTTCTTGCAGAGAGTTAGATGAGAAGTTCAGTACCACTCTAATGTCTAAAATATACACTAAATATGAAGGTGAAACCAGGAAACAGGCTTATGTGCTGGACTATTAATGAAGAAGTAACTAGTAGAGACTCAAGGAAGTTACTGCTCACAGGACAATTGTCGTTTCTACACTTTTTTCTTTTTTCCAGATCAAACAAACAAAAAATAACGTGTTATATAATGTTAGTGAGCTATTAGGTGTGGTAATTTAATTTTCTTAATTTTGGACAGAGCCAGGCTAGCTGAATCAGAATCAAAATCAGAAATCCTTTATTAGTCTCGCAGTGGAGCTGTTTCCCTGTGTTACCAGTCTTTATACTAAACTAAGCTAGCCATTGGCTTGCTCCATATTTAATGAACAGATATGAGAGTGGTACCAATCTTCTCATGTAACTCTGCACAAGAACAAATCAAACCAAAATCTTAACATTTTATGTTAATCCCGAAAACCAAATCTTAACCGCGATACAGCCCTTTAATGAAATGTCCTCACATTCCATCTTTACTCTTAAGGATTACACACAAAAATAAAATAAACTCAAATTGGTCCTCAAAACAGATACACAGACATAACCACACAACACACTTCAGTGTAGTTCTTGTTAGGACGGTAATATAATACATCATCATAAACAGCACTGTAGGGAACTATGACTGTTACAAGCATAAAAGACTGAAGAGGGATCATTTCAAAGAGATAAACACATCAGCATTGTTCCTTTATTTTTAAAGAGCTATGGGGCTGCACATTTGTGACATAACATTTTAATGTCAGAGTGTTCTTCTCTTTTTTTGGGGCATGTGTAGAACATGCTGCTGATTGCATCACATAGATGACATGGAAGCTTCTAAATTTACTAACTTGGCCTCAATAAGAGTTTCCATGGGAACTAGTCAGACTGCTTGTGATGGCAAGGATGTTTGCCCAAAAGTAAAATCATTGATAATGTTATTATGTGGACCACTCGTGGTCTAGGCTGGGACCTATTTAAGCCCTATAAAGCCATAAGTGAATACTATTGAAGTTGCACGGATGCACTTTACAGATAACTACTGTTAATCTTCCAGTAAGACACTTTTTATCTCAAGGGTTTTGCATTTTATGCTGTTGTTCAGTTTGGCCCCTTATTAGTCATGATATGTTTAATTTGTCAGACTCTTGATAATCAGCTTGCCACCTGAACAAACCAACGTTTTTATATTCTGTGATATAAGTCTTAGAGATTGTTTTTCTGTTTGTTATGTCTTTCCTTTTGGGATATGAATAGATAATGTGCTTTGAACAGAGACTGTACAAACAATTTCAGTTTCAATTTGGGCATCAATATTTGTCAGATTTGTCAAAGTAGCTTTCTCATTTTCTTTCATAGACACTTCAGACCAACTTTACATTCATGTTGGGTCCCTTACATTAGATACACCACCTACAGTTTTTAAAGGGTAATTATACATTTTGGCCCAATGCAATTCTGACTTGTATTTTCCCACTGTTGAAACTTCTTGTTTTATTTCCACTATATATGTCCACCTGGACAGTTACCCAGCTTTTATTTACACCTGAATGCAGATATGTTTGTGAAGTAAACAGAAACTGCTTTGCAATACACCCCTATCTTTTCAGTTTTTCACCAGTCTCTTTCTCCTGTCAGGTGGTAGCCTACCATTTCTGTCAGGCTGACAACACCTACACCTGCCTGGTGCCGGAGTTTGTGCATAGTGTTTCCGCCCTGTTGGCCAGAGCGCCACAGCTCGCCCCCTACAGGGAGCTGCTGGTACAAGAGCCTCACCTGCAAAACACACTCAGCCTGAGATCCTGCGTTCAAGACCCCATCGCTGCCTTCCGAAAGGGTGTCCTAGAGCCCATTGCCAGCCTGCGAAAGGGTAATGAAGTCTACACACACACACACACACACACACACACACACACACACACACACACACACACACACACACACATACTTTAAGATAAATGTGATATTCAACTTTAAAGACCTTTTTAAATTTTAAAATAGTATCAGTTTTAAGGTGAAAACTGTCCACTTCCCTCACCCTGCAATTAGAGAGCCTGCTGCCATCTCCTGTGTGAAATAGGGCATTAATGACTCTGTGATGGGGCCCATAGATTATTTTCCCTAGTTAAGGTCAATGATTTGTGAAACAGATGTTAGGTAATTTACATAGGAAAATGATAAGTGTTTGCCCCTCTGAATCATCAGCATCCCACAAGATTTCAAGGTCACAAAATTCTCTAGAGAGGCTGCAAATGATATGGACGCCAGCTCAGTTTCTCATGATACAGTCAGCTAGATTGATATGTTATTATGGCCAGGCCCTCCACACTCTGAGCAGAGAAGTGTTTTGTCTACTCCATCACTATTAAGCAGGTTAGAAAAAAAATGGAGAGTCCTTGTGCCTGAGTGTATGAGTCCTCACAGGCTTGCAGAGATGCATTGACAGCTTAGATGATGTGAAACATGATGGATATGTCCTTCTTCCAGCTAATAAACAACAATGGCCTCCAGTTGCTTTCAGCAGAATATAATCAATATCAGCAGTTGGTGCTTTTCTCAGCATATCCTGTGCTGGCAAACAAAGAAGCACCCATTTTTAGCCATGAAAGGCTTTTGTATAAAACTATCATACCATCTTTCTTTGTTTCATTATTATGTGGTTTTTGCAGGGCTAATGTGATATAATAATAATAGTGTAATAACATTTTCTCTGTCTTTTGCTTTATGTGTATTCAGAGTGCAGGCTACCTGAAGAAGACTACATCATATTGATTGACAGTCTTAATGAGGCAGAATTCCATAAACCAGACTATGGAGACACCATTGCCACTTTCATTACCAAAATAATCCCCAAATTTCCACTCTGGCTTAAGTTGGTGGTCACAGTCAGGACAGGCCTTGTGGTGAGTAAAGATATTAACTTTACAACATAACAGTGACCTCCAAACCACAGCAACACTCAAAGGGTTGGTACACACAAATTACAATTAATGTATTTGTCAATCATCTCTAGTAGTATCTAGTCACAAATCTAGCCCTCACCCCAATACAACGGAGGTGACGGGATTATTTTTGTATCATTTAAATAATAAATTCAACACCATAGTTTTCCCTGTACCTGAGTGGGTTACCTCTAGGTGCTCTCGGAAAGATTTGCAAATGTAAAACATTCCATTGTAACCCCCCACCCACGACCCTGCAAAGAATAAGTAGGTAATAGATCATAGATGAATGGATGGATGGATGTGTATTTCCAGAAAAAAAATCCTGGTTACTCCACAGATCTAACAATTTTCGTTGGAACTGCTTTCTACCAAAAAAAAGAAATTGTGCCTGTGATAACTGTTGACACTGACGTGTGTGGCTTGTGAGGCGTAACAAGGATGCTTTTTCTGGAACAAGATGTTGCTATTGAATTATTTAAATGGGATTTTTAAATGCCACAAATGAAATTCCATTAATCTCAGTTGCATCGGGATGTAGTCGATGATGATTACACTACATCCCACTTCTTATTTCCCTCCCAGCACCTAGCATAGCCTTTATGCCAGGTGAGCTCTAGATACTTTATGGGATGTAGACATAAATCTCAAAACCTGGGCAAAATGAAATATCTAGATTGCTAGATACAGGTATGTAAAGTGAGAAAAAGGATTTAGCATTTTAGGTGAGCCATCTCTTTAAGTTTCACCTTGCCTCACATTACCAAACTCACAGAGGTATTCCCAATATCCGTGTCTTTTGTCTTAGCTCCTGCACACGCAGTGTAGTTCAGTGTTGTGCTTTTAATGCCATGGTATAGACGTTGTGGCTTTTGGCACCGTCGTTCTCTCTGAGCCTGATGTATTTTCTCAATCCGGTTGGTAATCCCACCAAACAGCAGACGCATCTGTCCAATGCCAAAGCCAAGCCTCCAAATGCTGCATGGATTACGCCCTGAATGGATGGTAATACTACTGGGAGTCTGCTGGAAGTCTGGAGCTTGACTGCCAGCCAGCCGGTTACATAATTTGATTAGTGTTTGGGAATACACAAAACACATTTGGGGTATTTTTCTTCATGATACATTTGAAGTCAGCAAGTATTAAAATCCTGAAATATAAAGATGAAGAGCACAGTCATCCCACCCTCCCAGTATACCCGCTTCCTGATTGGATCATCATTCACCCTTTCCCTTTTTTACCAGCCATATCATTGGAAGTTCTCTTGTATAATAACCTGCATATTTCACAAACTGTTGAGAAAGGGTTAAGTGGAGCACAGACCACGACCACAAGTCAATTGCTTGTCGTTGAACTGAAATATCATTCTTCGTTAATGAGGAACTGAGCTGCAATAACGATTTTTTTTTTATCAGTCATAGCTGGTTTTGGCCGGTGTTGAGCAGTTAAGGATGGCAAGAGAGGAGATGAAATGTGACTCTGAGAGATGCCTGTGAGCAATGTTGGAGCTTGAGTCATTGTCACACTATTTACTGTACTGTATCCCATGGCTCTGCGTGAGTCAGAGGCAAAAGCATCTGAGGAATGGGTCCTGATTTTGGTGCTTTTAATTTGTCCTTAACTAATGCACCAAAGACATGCTACCTACTGTTCTCTAAATATTGAGGTGTTTGTGCCTGTGCGTGGTATCTGTTTTCACCAAACATCATAATGTATCTATTTTCTTCTCCTGCAGGATATCACAACTCTTCTTCCCTTCTCTGGCATCTCTCTGGACATCCTGCCAGACAGCAGTGATCTGGGAGCTGACCTGAGTGACTACATCCATCACCGGGTCAACAGCAGCAGCCAGGTTGCTGCTAACGTCACCACGCCAACAGGCTCGGCCCCCGATCAGCTGCTCCTCAGCAAGTTCAGCAGCCACCTGTCAACGCGGAGCCACGGCTCCATCCTCTACCTTCAGCTGACCTTGGATTTGTTCCACAAGGGCCACCTGGCTCTGAAAGGAGGAAACTACCTGGTGGTGCCTGTCTCCCTGTCAGAGGTCAGACATGTAGCGTATTGATTCAAGAACAAGCAAGGGGAATACCCCAGAGGTACTTGTGCAGTTGCCAAGGTTGTCGATCAGCACAGCTAATTTGAAAACACTATGATTTGATTTAAAAAAATTATACTCATACAGAGACAGCTGTAACACCGCATGTTGCGATTTAGAGTGCAGTTAAAATAGGTAGCAAGCAAACAAGCACGGAGTTTAAATATTTTGCTAAAAGTAATGAAAATATACGGTTGAAATAGTAAATCAAGACAATGAACAAAGGGTTAAAATAGTTAGCTAAAAGGAATGCATAAACCATTGAAATAATATTAGCTAAAAGTGGATAAATGGTTGAAATAGTAAGCTTAAAAAATAATGGATAAACTGTTGAAATTGTAAGCTAAGATTATAATTTAAATAGATTGAAATTTAAATGATTTAAATAGACAGGTAAAGGTGACTGAAAAACAATTGAATTAGATACCGTTAGCTGAAAATTATGGATAAATGTTTGAAACATCCAGCACCTGCCACTCCAAGTAGTAGTTTTATAGGTTACATCTGAAATAAAAGGTTGTGAACCACAGATGTGCAGTAACATGTTTCATTAAGTTATCAGGTCACATACAATGATAACTACAGTGTTTAATCCTCTAGAGCTAAAAAGACACATTTTACCTTGAGTGTATTTTTGGACCTGCCCTCCTCCTCCTCATCTGGTCAAGTTCACAGTCTAACACTTAACACTTGTCAGTCATCCCGGTGAGCTGTCTGCCATGAAATGGCATCTCGCCTGGGGCCTGAAGCAATCAATGTCCATGAAATCTCCACACAGGGTACACAAGCAACAACCATTGTTCAGGCAAGAGAGAAAGTATACACACGCTATTCAGATCAATAAAAGATAAAAATTAAAGGATCGAAGAATACAAAGTGCCCCAAATAGTCCACAGTGACTAAAGTAAATGACAGACGCATTTAATGTTACATAACCATACGTGTAAAATAGGACAACAGATGAGCAAGTGTTAAAAATGTGATGATTCAATGATTGGATGATGGATATTGATATGGAAAAGCATGCATAAAGGTGTGCTAAAGATGTGCAGGCCCAGGTATAGGAGAGTGACAGTACAATATTAATAATTTAGTAGAATTAACTAAAAATGTATACTTGTATACTGCACATTTAACTTTGCTCGTTAAAAAGAAAATTTCTTTGTCGATATTGCTAGAATTTAAGTGTATACCTTCAGAATGTTGCATAATATGAGCTTCCAACAAAGTTGTTAATACTCTAAAGATCCAAGTTACACGATACCTGAGTCAAAGATATGTGACATATCAGCTCATGCTGACTAGCTTCTATTATTTCTCCTTTGCAGTGGATGAATTCATTAATCCAGATCATGGTATATAATTACCACCCAACCATGACCACCCACGCACGAACATCTGACATACATTATAAGACTTTTCTGACTTTACAACCTAATAAAGATAATAAACCTAATAAAGAATTTACGGAGCTTGATTGGCAAAATGCAGCTCAATGCTACATACTTTACATGGTTTACACCCCAAAACACACTGACCTTAGTTTGACTGACTTTTGTTAGGGTCCAAAAATGTTGCATGCAAGTTTTTTAATTTGTATAAAGAATAATCTATAGTAAGTAATTGTTGATTGAGTAATTGTTCTTTCCAATCTCACGTGTAGTCAGTTTATAAAAAATGTAAATCGCTTACAGCCTGACAACATCATAATCAACATGTGCAAACTTGTGAATATCTGTTAGGTGTACCTGCTGATGTGTCGTGTGAGCTTTCCGGATAAAGAGGTCTTTGAACGGGTACTTCCGGTGCTAAATGTGGCACTGGCATCTCTGCACCCACTGACTGATGAGCAAATGTTCAGGGCACTGAATGCAGGCAGTGTGATGGGGGAGCTGGAGTGGAAGGACTTCCAGCAGAGATTAGACAGCCTGGCTGGGCTCATGGTAAGACTCGCTCTTGATATGACTGCATGGAAGGGTTCATAATGATTCAAGCTTTTGTTTCAAAGGTTTGAATGTTGTGTTTGTTTTGCTATGAAGTGCATCATTTTCAATTAAACCTGGTGTCTAATTATTATTAAAACCAACACATTTTCAAAAACTTGTTAGCTTGCAAATGCTTATCTACATTTCCGATGTACAATTGGTGCTGTCATAGTCTCAAGCACTAAAAGTATAGCTGTTTTGCTCCTTTTTTCTGAAAAACTAACTTACAGTAATAACTAACACTATCTGGATTGGCAATAAGTCTCATGGGGCCACTGGACTCATTTAATTTGCACCTTTACATTTTAAGAAAAACTCCATTGTGTTTGTAGGTGAGACGCAGGGATGGCACACGGATGCTATGTCATCCCTCCTTCAGAGAGTGGTTGGTTTGGAGAGCAGATGGAGAGAGCACAGACTTTCTCTGTGACCCAAGGTGAGACTTAAAGTCAAAGGTCATACAGCAGAAGCTTCGAAAGATGCATCTACTAGTCAATAAGAAAAAAAGGATGAAAAATGGAAATTCTTGTCAAAAAATCAATCTTTATTGGTGGGTTAGAACTTAAGCCATTTCTGATAGATAACCACCATACGTATGTCTACAGGAGTGGCCACGCTCTCCTGGCCTTCATGTTCTCCAGACAGGAGGGAAAGCTGAACCGGCAGCAGACAATGGAACTGGGACACCACATCCTCAAGGCTCACATATTCAAGGTAACGGGAACTGTGATACTATGTATATAACTTGTTATGTAGGTTTATGGCTGGAACTGTTTGTACCTAAACCTTTCTGAAACTCCTCGATTCCCAAAGGCTTCACACAATCTCAAGATCCTGCACTTTACTGTATTTTACCACATAGAAACAAACAAATAAGAGTGAACCCCTGTCCCTACCATCACCCACACACATTAGCACTACTCGTATATATAAACACCCACGGTACAGTGAATATTGCAGGGTTTGCATGCATGGCTCGCTCTCTGTACATACTGCTTTACTCCTGGGACACAATTCAAATTCTGCACCACAGATCTCATCTGTGCAAGCTTTATCTCTCTCTCTATCGCTCTCTACCTATGTGTGTGTCTCTCTCACACACTCAAAGGGACTTAGTAAGAAGACAGGTGTGTCCTCCAGCGTTCTCCAGGCCATATGGGTGAACTGCAGCACGGACAGTCTGTCCGCTGCATTGGCCTCCCTGAGGAACCTATATACACCAAACATCAAGGTGACATACATGTGCTCAACAGTAGAAAAACACTCATACAACCCAATCTTCTTATATACAGAGATATACTATTCATCTTTTTCATCCTGCAGGTAAGTCGTCTGTTGATGCTAGGTGGAGCTAGTGTGACCTGGTGTACAGAGGTGATAGGACACGCCCCCATTCTGGCCGTCCACGCCCACTTGGGGCATGTGGAGATGGTAGCTCTGCTGCTTGAAATGGGCGCTTCTGTAGATGGGACCACTGACAGCGGCATGACGCCCCTCTGTTTGGCCGCCGCTGCAGGACACACTGACATCGTCAGCCTGCTCTGCAAGAAAGGGGCCAAGGTCAGTGTCGTTTCTGTGCAAAGAGGAAAAGACTCAAATGTGGGTTTGGAGGGCGTAACCAGGATAATTACCATGAATAAATCAGATTTAAATCTGTGACAGAACACTCTGTCTCTCAGTACCTTTACACCAGTGATAGCCTGAACAGCCCTGGTTTTTACATTCACCACTGTTTCAGGGTCTATTCTGGGAGACAGATGACATAAACAGGCCTGATCTAGGCCAGCATATTACAGGCACCGGCCAGGAACAGTGTTGTAAGTCCTTCTGTGTACCCTGTTGTTCCAGGTGGGCCATGCTGATAAGAGTGGCCAGTGTGCGCTGGTCCATGCCGGGCTGAAGGGCCATGCAGAAATCATCAACATCTTGCTGGGCCAGGATTGGGGAGCAGAGATCCCCACTGACCCACAGCAGCACCACAGCAATGAGACTGTGACTGGGAAAACACAGGCAGCACAGCAGGCGGTTACAGCTGCAGCTAGTGTGGGACACACACAGGTACGTATCAGGTCAAGGTCCTAATGACAAAAACATTTTGAGCACTCTGCTGAAATGGAATTTTAGAGCATGGTGCTTGTCCTTCCTTGATGTAGAGACGATTTCTTAGATTAATTTTGCTGTTTGCTCTGGTCAGTGGCAGTGTGTGCTTTGGTTTTTCTTTCTGCACAGGACTGTAAAATTGTGTTTTCCTGCAGGTGGTGAAGAGCTTGCTGGACTTGAAAGATGAACAGCTGGCAGTGCAGATGGACGCTCACGACTCTCTCTGGGGAGAAACAGGTGAATTTCTCCGATCAGTCAGATTAATTTAGCTTTCTCACCTCTTTCTGTCCATCAGTGTGGTTCTAGAGTCATGCTGAAGGACTTTATCAGTGCATTTTAGGCACATTCTCGCTCTGTGCAATTAATATATATATTAAACAGCTTATTTGCTTGTATATGATTACAGAGTGAGCTCTTTGACTGATTACTGAATTCTATATACCCACTTACTGGTTTCAGTATTAGGATTTTAGGATGCTCTGGTTTATATTAAATAGCTGATTCAATTGTAAATAGTTTTGTCTTTTTTGTCAGAAATGGCGCATCACGTTTATCACACAGAATATCTTGTCCAGCCACATTTGTAGCATCTAAAAAGCAACTGTTATTCAATTGTAATACTTTTACCTCTATCTCAGACGTGATAGTGCAGCTTGCAGAATTCTGTTAGGTCCATTTCCTGAAAGCATGTCGGATGAAGCCTGCATCTCTGCCCACAGCACCATTAGAGTATAACTCTATTACACAGTCCCCTCCAGTGCTGAGATAGAAAAAGTGAGAGCATGAAATACCATCTGAAACATTCACCTCTGCATGTACAGTACTAGGGCTTTGTTTCATGTTTGTTTATTGTTAGTATCATTGGATTACAGTCCATTTGCACAGATGAAATGATGCATGTTAAATTCTGATTACTTTACCACAGAGACACCAGTGCATGCAGTGTATCAGAGCTTTTGAATATTCTCTTCTCACTGGTCCAGTATGCGTATTTAAAGCAGCTGCTTCACTAACACTGTTGCTATTTTGTGCAGCTGCACAAAGTCACCTTAAACAAAGTCTACTAGACTTGTTTTTGGTTTGTTTTTTTATTTGTCTCGTATAGAACAATAACTTCTCTTTAAAGGCAGTATTATAGAATTGATTTGTTCACTGAAGCATGTGGTCACATGAAACATGATGTAATTCATCAAGGGCACTTAGAGGTTAGAGAATGACATCAATACCTTGCCTCTGTCCCCAGCTGCACAATTAGCTGAAGGACCCGCGTATTAAAAAAGGGCAGATGATCATTGTTTTTCAAAGTAACACTGGAGGAGGGTGGAGGAGGTTAAGGAGGGTGCAATGTATCTGTTGTGTCGAGTTATGGTTGTTTCCTTTTGTTGCTGAAGAGGAGGAATAAGATAGAGAGCAATTTTGATCTCTAGTACCTAGATTTGTATTGAAACAGACAATATTAAAACTTTTCCTCAGCAAAATGTTCTATGAAGAGCTACAACACCTGCCTTAGAATTAAATAGATTATGGAAATAACCAGCCTTGTTTTTCTCTCCGTTTCTCATTCTCGCTCCTACTTCTCTCCTAAATGTGTCAATTACATATTCTTCTCTGCGCCGTCGTCTCATCTACTATGCTGACCCCCTGTCAGTGCTGAGCGCGGCAGCAGGGAGAGGGAGGATGGAGATGTGTGTGTTCCTCCTGGAGCGAGGGCCAAGCCTGGAGATACCCAACCGCAGGGGGATGGTCCCGCTGCTTAGTGCCACCAAACACGGACACACACAGGTGAGAAGGCGCAGGATGTTCTTCATTTAACCAGTTGTCTTTTTCCCCTCCATTTAAAAAAAAAAAATGTTTCTCCTTTTCCCAGGTTGCAGAGTTGCTGCTGAAACAAGGTGCAGAAATCAACGTCAGTGACAAACTGGGTCGCACTGCACTGATGCTGGCTGCCTCTGAGGGCCACACGAGCACCGCTGAACTCCTGCTGTCAAAGGGTGAGAGTCCCCACCTTCCACACTAATATCTTTATATATTTACTAAATGTATACAAACTGCAGGACAAATTTGGTGTTGTTTGTGGTCCCAGGTGCCTCTCTGTCCTCTGCTGATCAGGAGGGGCTGACTGCACTTAGCTGGGCCTGTCTGAAGGGCCAGAAAGGTGTGGTGCAGCTTCTGGTGGAGGCAGGCGCAGACCTGAACCAACCAGACAGACAGGGGCGGACTCCTCTTGACCTAGCTGCCCTCAACGGGGATGCAGATATGGTGAGTTTCATGCTGTTGTTTAGATGATGTCGATAATGAAACAGGGCTGTTTTATTTCAAATACTACTTTTTATTTGTTTACACTCCTTACCAATAATGATGCATTTTCTTTTCTCCCTGTGGTTGGGATGCATTTTATAGACCTTGGTGGAGAAGGAGCAAAACATTATGATAATTGATTGATAACACATTTTAATATATTTTAGACAAATAAATCATAAGGGCAAATAAATCAAATTTGCATCTGCAACGCAGGACGTCACTTTGCAATCACAGTTCACGTGGAGTAAAAAAACTACAACCCAGCATTTTGATTTGATTTATCAGCAGGACAGTAATCAAAACTATCTGATGAGCCATTTCTTTCCAAAATCATCAGGGTGTAAAGGGGCTAAGGCTGCTAATGTACTGAAGCACACAGTGTGCAAACAACCAAATGATATCACAATGTCTTCAATGCACACATTTTTATTTGTACGGCCAGGTGCATTGCCTGGTGGAACATGGAGCGGTGCTGGAGAGAGCCGACAACAACGGTGCCAGAGGTTCAGACCGGACGGCTGGCTGCCAGAACCCGGCTCTGGTGTCCTCTGTGCTTAAAAAAGGATCCAAGATGGGTATAAACACCATACTTACCGTAACAGCCCTGTAGAAGACCTCACCTCTAGGAATGTTATAAGACACAGTTAAACACAAAGTTATATATCTGTCCCAAATGATGATCCTAGTGTATTTATATTTGTATCATTAACCAATCAATTAAGACTCAGCTCACTTGGATATATTTGAATGTATGTGCTATATGCTCTGCATTTATATGACTTTTTACTTGCTCCATACAGTCTAATCTCTATTCTGTAGCACCTGCAGTTTTACATTCACTTCTCTAACTCCCTATTTGCTGCTCTCCCTCTCTCTCCATCCTTGCCTGCTCTTCTTCATCAACCGAAAGGCTACAGAACGGCTCCACATGATCGATCAGGTACGTGATTTATGTAAGACACAAAGTAAAAGAGACAAGGCAAGACAGATAATAGATAGATAAAAATTGTACCCCTCCATCAGGTCATGCTACATGGGCTATGGCTTCCTCCAAACCCGACATTCTCCTCATCCTGCTGCAGAAGCTGATGGAGGAAGGGAACATACTTTACAAGGTATGTTATGATGAAAAATATAGAGTGTGTTGTGAGGATGTGGCACATCTTGCAGTCTTTTATTTGAATAAACTTCAAACAGGGTGTTTTTGTGGATCAGCTGTCAAAAATATCTGTCCCTCCACCTTTTTCTGTGTGTTTCTCAGAAGGGACGTATGAAGGAGGCAGGCCAGCGATACCAGTATGCCCTGAGGAAGCTACCTCGGGAGGGGCAAGGAGAGGAGCTGAAAGGGCTCAAAGACCTGCGGGTCTCCCTCTATCTAAACCTCTCCCGCTGCCGCAGGAAAACCAATGTAAGGCTCACAGCTGTGTCAAACTACTCATGCACTATTTAACACAGGCAGGTTTATTAGATGCTGATGGGAAGGCAGGAGGGCTTGCAAGGCAAGGTAGATGGTTCCTTATGATATATTATTTATCGCTATCAACGTTAAAAGATAATGTCAGCAGCGGTATAGCTCACTGTAAAAATATCTCTGCTTTTCAGATCTAATTTCATGTCTCCCTGGTAAGCAGAACAACCTGGAAGCAGGTGGTGACATAATGAATAACTGTGTGCTGTTAGTGTAGAGATAGATGTGTGTGGCCTGCAGCCAGGTTTGGAACCCACCCTGGCGATGACAGACGTCCTAACAGACTGTGTAAAAATGCCATCCTTAGGGTCACTGTGGCCGATGAATAATGGAGCAGATAATGTGATGTGATAAGGTTACTCTCTCTGGCAGACCGAGCACACTCTCTTTCTCTGTGTCTCAACAGGGGGTTATTTACAGTGGACGTGCGAGTGGGCTGGCTAAATCCACATATTATATCAGAATGCAGGCAGTAAGGGCCAGCAGAGAGACTACATGATACCATCATTAAACATTCAACAGCAACGTTCACGATCTCACATTCAAGGCTGCCATTTTGACCTCACTCCCAAGGACAGAATCACAATGTGTTTGTGTCATTAAATATTCACCTGAGAGTGATGATGAGAGCAGAAAAAACAGCTGCTCTCTGTCTGTTTCTCCTTGTCAATAAAAATGGTTGCAGCGTGAGTTCTGTTTCATTAAACCGGCTTTGATCTTCAGATCCATATAATGAAGATGCAAACACAAACATTATTTTATTGGAAGTGGCTCAGATTATTTCTGCAAAACAAACATTTTCTAGTCTAGTCACTACAGTGGGTTTCTGTGTTACTGTGCTGTTTCAGATTTTTTAATTGAAATTCAAATTTTAAATGCATTTTCCTATCTGAAAACACAGGATTTTGGCATAGCTGAGGACTTTGCAACAAAAGCCCTGGAACTCAAACCCAGGTCTTATGAAGCGTATTATGCCAGAGCACGTGCCAAAAGGAGTAGCAGGTACAACCATATTAAAGGATGTATATTATTTTAAAACTGTATCATTTTGCTAAACATACAGTCATTCTTGCAATTCACTGGGATGCTACGTCGCTGTGGTACTGTAAATGAAGTATTTTTTAAAGTTGCTTTGTTCGTTTTCTCTGTCCTCCCTAGGCAGTTTGCTGCAGCGCTGGCAGACCTCCACGAAGCAGCACGACTCTGCCCGTCCAACCGGGAGATACGGCGCCTGCTGGTGCGGGTAGAGGAGGAATGCAAACATCATCAGAAGGCATCCAGCAACAACACAGCACAGGGTTACAACAGGGACCCTCATACCCACCACCACCAAGCAGAAGAGGACACAGACGTCTATTCACAGCGAAGTCTAGAGAGGCAAATCCCAGCAGAGCAGACTGATGCAGAGAAGGAAGAAGAGAAGGAGGAAGGTGAGGAAGTCAGCCTGCAGTGTGGGAAAAGTCCAGAATTCTGGCCTCTGAATCCGTACGCTCCAAACAGGACTCTCCCTGGAGGTGTGGCATTTGGTTTAGCAGAGCAGTTGCCACGTTTCCCTCAAGAGGAATACGTGCAGAACCAACTGTTTGTGGACATGCCTGAGCCTGTTTCTGCGATCAACAGGCAGACCCAGAACCAGGGCAGCAGGACTCATCACCACTGCCACTCCCTCCAGTCAGGGAACAGAGTTGGGGGCAGGCCTCTCTCTCTCTGTGGCCCCTCCAGTCCTCTGCCAGGGAGACACATCTCCACCTCCCTGAGGCCTGCACCGGTGCTGGGTATTGACATCTGCCCTGGATCAGCCACTGAACACTCTGGACACAGCCCCACTGAGCATTATCACCCCATGTCCCCCAACAGCTCCTCCCCACCTGGGCCTCTTCAGATGTACCAGCCCCGCTCCTCCAGCTTTTCAAGGGGCTCTGACAGACTCTCCACCCACTCTGTGGCTCTGGATGGCCTGGCTCTTGCTCTGGGCTCTGGTATGGAGGTTAGGAGGGAGGGCGGTGGAGGAGGAGGCACAGCGGGCTCAAGGGGCTCCAGCTCCAGTCAGGCCTCCAGTGGGAACCTATCAGACGGCGGCAGGCAGCAGGTGCCGGAAGCTCCCTGCCCCATCAAGAGCAGCGGAAGCTTCAAGACAAAACCTGAGTTAAAGCCCCGGCCTTTCATGGGAGTAATGGACAAATCTGTGCGAGTCCAGGGCCAGCAGACCTCTGGCCTGACACGACAGGGGCAGGGAGGTGGAGGAGGAGGGGTGGAGAGTTTCAGTATGTCAGTAATGGAGTTTCAAGGGTTCAACAACGAGTTCAAACGCGCTTCATTCCAGGAGGCCAACAGCCAGCAGCAGGGTCGGGATTTCGGAGAGCGGCTCCACCAGCGGGAGGCCAGAGGCACGGCATCCTCCCAGCTACGCTTCCCTGATGGGAGGCACAGACAGGCGAGCCTAACGAGAGACAACCCGGCTCTGCATATGGCTCCCATCAAACCCAAACGCTCATTTATAGAGTCCAACGTCTGAATATAGTTTATCAAAGCACAGATACAGGCTGTTTTTAATAAACTATGTCTCACATAAGGTAGCAAGGGAGACTTGTTTGAGAGCAGCTCCCTTCCCTGAGTTTTGTAGAGTTATGCTGCTGCACTGCATTTACAATCTAGAACCAGTGTTCAACTCAGGCTACTATGCTTTTGCTTACATGTCTACAGCTACACTAGTGTATTCAAGAAAGCCAGACATACCTTAAGTAGGGATAAAAAAAAAGTAGTATGTTAACTAAACTTAAATTTATTATTATCAAATATAGAAGTCAGAGAAAGCTTTGTGCACGATATTAAAAAAACCTCATGCTGTTAGTCGCAGGATATGACCATTTCTATTGTCAAGTGTCTTTTAAAAAACATTTATATTTGTACGGTGTACACTATATTTGCAGATTATATATTTCCCTGTAAGTGGTTATCTGTCAGCATTACAGGCTTCAAAAGAAATTACTTTGTGTACTTGAGATTTTTTTTCTTGGTACATTTGATAAAAATGGCACTGTACATGAAATTGTTGAAAACTTGTCATAATCTAATATTGAGAATTGATTGCTTCAATATCCACAGTATATGCTATTTATTTTTGCATAGCAGAGGACATATTCATATAAAGTGTTTATTGGTTTATTTGGACACGGAGAGAGAGCATTTACACGAGCAACAGGCAAGGATAACAAACCTTAAGATACTTCTTACATTGCTGTCCATAGTTGTCATATACCCTTTTCAGAGTCATACTATGGATTACAGAATGTTACCACATTATTATTGTGGTTTAATAAAATATTAATGGAGGACTACATTTCTACATCTACTTCTTTCACAGTATAATCCATAAAATGTTGCCTAAACTTCAGTGTGTATGGATGGATAAAATGTCTTACACAGAACAACCTAACTTATCAAAACTGACATTTAAACAAATCATCAGAATAAACTACTTGTATAAAAATGTGGAAATTGCAATTCTTGAATATTGCGTAAATGTCTTCATTTTTGTCATTCATTTCATTAACAGCTATATGTTAGCTTGTACAGCAAAGTCAGTCCTGAACAAGTCGTTTAGGATGTAGGATGGTCAAGCACCATTCCCATAGGGTTTATAATTAGAAAGGTCCTGCAAAGATCAGACCATTAAAAAAACACATATATATAATGCTTACCAGCAGATAGTGCAAATAATGTTTTTAGTAAGATAACATTACATTAACATCATTACTGATTTTCACAAAAGCTCCATTAAGCTGTATTTCTAGGGGTTGTTAGTATTGCCGATCCAACTGAAAATCAACACTCCAATCTGCAGCTCTATGTAGCTTTCAGACACTCACAGCTCACTGCTTTTTGGTTATTCAGTCAATATAAAGTAATAAATAATATAAAATGCACAAAACCCTGGGGGCCTCCTAGTCAAAGTTTTTTCTCATTATAAAGCACTTTGTTTAACTTTCTTCACAAGGATCATTGAGATTAAAAAGGAATGTTTCAGCAAAATAGTTGTTGACCCGCAGTTGTTGTTTAAGGTGAATCTGATGAAGATTAAGTAATCAAAATGTGCACCTTCAAATTTTAGTTTACAGTGTTGCAGACATTTTGCATTATTTATCATTTATTGTTGTGTTTTCTGTGCGTTCTGTATAACTTTTTTATTCAGATTAACAAACCAGAAAACTGACCAGTATCAGCAGAAACAAACCACTTGTGTTCTACCTGCTTTGTGCAAAATCACCAAAAGTTAAAGTAAATGCATGATTGGTGAAGAAAGTCTAACATTTAGCAAGCATTTGGCAAAGAGTATTTTTCTGAGGAGTTGGCAGACCAAGCCTTAGATGAAAGTTGGCCACTTGAGGGCAGCGGAAACAAGTTGTGAACATAACGTTGACATATCATCAGATTTTAAGTTGATAAGGCCAACTTGTTAGCAAACAGTTGCTTATTTACACATCCAGCAGTTACGTAGCAACATTATCATTCATCTGAAGTTGTGTTTCTGGCCACCTGGTGAATGTAAGTCCAATATTCACTCTTGTTAAGCTCTGTTTTTGGTTTCTACCAACTCCTGAGAGAAATATCTGGCTCTTTAGCTGCTAAATGCTCCACTATGTTCACCAGGTAGTGTTTAAGTGAACCAAAACAGTAACAGCTAAAATGGCCTGAACCTCGCTATAACGCTTTGTTAGTATAAACATACTGATCCTAGCTGATTATAACCCCCAGGATGCCCATATTGCACAGTACCACACAGCAACTGATTACCAACATTTTGGCCATAAAAACTTAATAAGCTAAAATTATATTTATGTTGCTATGATGTTGTCTTTCTGCTCCTCAGCGGTCAAAAATTGCAGCTTTACAAATGAGTGCCAACAAAAAAACTTGAGGAGATGCCTCAAATGAAACAAAATCAGACACAGCTGTACTTGCGGTGGACCCCCTGTGAGCACTGTATTCAGATCTCCGTCTACTTTAGGAAAATATTTGGGGCGAGGTGGGTCAAAGGTCTTTCGGATGCTAGTGGCTGGTCTTCCAGCGGCCAATAGCCATCTTCAGGGTGTGGTTAGGGGTGAGCAGAGTGGTCAGTAAGGGGAGGTTGGTCATGGGGCTGGAGCGGTTCTTGGTGTTGATCCAGCTCTCGATGGCCTCTCTTTCATATGAGAATCCATCTGTTGGGAAATGTCCACGGTACGCTCAAATTACACAAGCACATCCATTTACACTGAAGAAACAAACAACTTTGGAGACTGTGTCTCATGAGCTGGCTCTCTAACTTATATGTGTGTCATTATATGTAAATTGTGTTAAGTGGAAAATGTCTGATCTTAACTTACCGGCAGCAATGACTGGTTCCCTCATTAGCTCTCTGGTGATTGGACAAAGGAACTCATCAGGAATGCCTGAACACACTGAATCACTCTTTAGCTCCTCCACCTTCCTCAGGAGTTTACTGCGCAGGCCTACTGACTCTACATACACACACACACACACACACACACACACACACAGGCACAAAACAAATTGAACTGACCAAAACATTAACATTTACAATAATATTAATATCAAGGTTCTGAGCATTTGTTATTCCAGCGTTTAGCACTTTTCACTCTCAGATGGCAAATGTGAGCGTGGGTGAGAGTGAACATGGTGGGAGACTGACTGTCCAAATTAAATACTGAGCAGGCACTCAAGGGAATTTAATTTGAATATTGTTTTAGTAACATTGTTTAGAATGTTATTAAAGCATTTATTATTAAAGTAAAAAAAATGAATGATCTCATAAAATAAAGAGGTAACTACAGCTGAACACAAAACACTCCCATCTTATAAGAAAATATGCCTGTTTCTTTCATTGCAGGAGATAAAACATGTTGCTGCTCAATGCTGTTCTCTGAGTTAGTTCTGCTAAAAAAGGTGGGATTCATGCTACGTTGCTAAAAACAGAACAATGTGAACACAAGCTGTCACAGCACTGGAGCTGTGTAAACCGAGGAGTGATTGACAGCGACTGTGGGATGGAAATGACGGCATGGCAAAATAACAAACATTTGCTGACAACTACATGACGAAGACTGGCTTAGCTGGTAGACTGACATCAACAACATAACACTCCTACTTCAGCCTTGTGTGGTGGCAAATGTTGTGAAAAAAAGAGGCTAGAAATATAAAATCTGATAAACCTAACCACCCCACCCCACCCACAAAAAAAAGGAAATGAAAGAAAAAAATGTTTAGACAGACTTGGAAATAGCCAAAAAGGCCTAATGATATAGAAGAAATCCAATTCATACCTTATGGGAAATACTGTTTTGGGGATTGGGTTATGTAACTGATGAAGTGCTCCAGATTACAGAACTACTGAAGCCCCAAAGTTGAGTACTTTTGCTGTGCAGCCTAATATTATATAATCTTGCTGAGTAAAAGCCCCTCATCATTCATTCATACACAATTACTTTAATGTAATGTGTCGCCTTTTATTCCTGTAAATAGGTACAAAATATCCTAATCCATACATGTCTGTGTTCATTTCTACAAAAGTCCAGGTGTGTAATACCCATAAAACTGGGTTTATATTCTCACATATCAGACAAAAGCAAGTATTATGGCTGTGAGCATTGCATTGCACTCGCTGAGCAGTGACGTTTGTCTTCCTCACCTATGTGCAGCTCTGACGCCAGTGTTTCCTTGGTGAGACTGAGCAGCTCAGTCCCATCTATGTTGTTTGCCGTGAATTTGTCCACCAATCCCCCGAGGCCTTCCTCCACCAGCCACGCTGACACGTCCTCCTCTGACCAATCGCAGACCAGCAGCTTCGATCGGCCGGCTGAAGTTCTCCCTGAAAGGGGGAATCAAAGTAAGACGGTCAGTCCTCGACAGCTGCAGCACCTTTTGGAAAATGGCCAAATATTCTCCATGCAAGACTGTCCTGGAATCCTGCTGACTAATTATTGATTAGGCAGCTGCGGCTAGCATGGCTTGTATAGTAATATAAATAAATGTCTGGAGGTTTCATTGACAATTTTATTGACACATGATGAAAATAAAAGGTGAGACAGAAGCAGACAGAAATTGTAGACCAAACACATTCCTAATTATGACAAAATGATTTTAGTTTTTTGTGAACATATTGTGTGAGGAGTGGTGTCTCATTCACTGATTTTTACAGGCACACTAGTGTAATATACTAAAACTAGAAAGGCATATTTTCTTCTTTCCTACCTTCACTTGATGTCAGAGCAGACTTCTCTGAAACACACACACAAAAAACAAATAAGCAACTGCAAACATGAGCAGTGCAATGTAATCTTTGAGCAAACTTGCAACACTTGAGACTGTAGAGTGATTAAGGAATAGAGAGCCCTCTTGTACACAACACCTGTGTCCTTCAGCAGAAGATCAAACGAGTCTAACACGACATCTCAGTGCACAGGAGAAATAAAAGCTTCTATTACTGAGGTGCAACTCTTCCAATAAGCCTGCTAAAGATTTAACCGACTTCAAATGAAATAGCGGAAAATATAAATATGTCTTAAAAATCTTCAAGTGTCACACAGTGTGACTTCTCGCCTTTCCATTGGACACAAGGTGCAGTAAAGGAGGCAGACACAAAAATAGATTACAAGTAATGTAAATAAGTAATGAAATCAATCATAAAAATATAGATGCTACTCTACTGGAGTGATGTGTGTGTGTGTGTGTGTGTGTGTGCGTGTGTTTCCCACCATGTCCACTGCATCCATCCTCCAGCCTCCAGATGTTTACAGTCTTATCCATGGATCCTGTAGCAATTAGTGGTGAGGTCGGAGAGAAGGAACATGCCGTCACGTACCTGCAACAGAGGAAAGTAGTCACCTGGATGCTGGTTCTGTTAACATTGAGGTGTAAGGACAGTTCTTTTAAAAAGCGCATAAGAGCATAAGACTCTTAAACAGGTCCTTTCAAATCACTCAGAAACTGAAGCCAAAAGCCCCAAATCTTATTCCTGAGCTTCGTAGCAGCTGTAAGGGCCCTGCTTGAAGACGTGAGGCTGCAGTTCAGCTCTCACAGGGTTAAAAGGTGGACGCCACGGTTCTACAACAGAAGGCCAATTCAGTGAAGGCTTGCCACGCCAAAGGCTGCATCTAAATAAGGTTGAGATTTTCAGTACATTCAAGAAAGTCAAGGCAACGTTAACAAGGACGATCTCTCTACAACCTCAGCTAGGTACGCTAGCAAAAGCTAGTTGGCTTCAAACAATCTCTCTAAAAACCTCCAACAAGAATATAGTGAAAGGCATGCACCAACCCGACGTCAAGATGCTCTCCCACTGTTATATTATCAGTTTGTCGAAAGTCAAATAAGTTTCCTTGGAGGCATTTTGTCAAGTGTAGTGATTTACTTTTTCGCCATTTATTCACTTTCTCTCAACTTGCCTCGTCTACTTCCACTTCAGTTAGTGATTTGCTCCAATGAAAGGAAGTGAGCTTTCTGCCTTTCAATCACAGGTGGCTTTATGGACTTATAAATAGCTTGTAAGTGTAATCATTCAGCTGTGGCTTATATGTGCGTGTATTTGTAGGGGGAAAGACGGAGTGATAGAAGTACTACCTTTTTATAAAAATGTTAAAGGGATGTTTTGTGCTGGGTTATAATTTATTTTAAAAGGTACTGTCTGTGGTGTCTCTGCCTTCCCTACAGGTTGTTGTGAATGACATTTATTGCTTTAAGTTTTATATAACTACAATATATATATATATATATATATATATGTGACGTCTCATCATATTTGTCCAGTGGAATTAAAAAAATAAAAAATAAAAAAGGTCCAGAAATGCCAAAAATGTCTCATTACAAAGCATCTGGCAGCAAATTTTTCCCAAGAATATGTTTGTTAAAGAGAAACTTGTGCATGTTTGTAAGAAGACAATTGTTATCACCAGTTGCCAGAGAAACTGTGTGAAAGAACTCTTTTAGGAATTCCGAAAACAACAAGTTTGTAAGTGTTGTATAAACAGGGGTGAGAAATATGGATATTAACATTAATATTCCCATAATTATCACAGCATTAACCTATTATTACTGTGTAATCACATAGAGACAACTTAAACTGCTGCTCAACCCATGTTTTTCAAATGTTTTACCAGAAAAACACATTTGTAATTTTGATCAAATATACTGTATGTTTTCAGTCAAGATCTCACACTGTGACAGCACTTTTAAAAGGAAAATAAAGACCTATCTTTCAAATCTGGCTTTTAATTTGGAGTAATGTTATAGCCTTAGTTCTGAAATTCTTATATTATTTTTATCCCTGGCGTTTATTTCATTTATTTTCAACATTGTACTACTGTCGAAATGTTCAATCTGGCAAAAGAAATGCATCTATTTTTGTTTTAGTTTTTTGTCTGTGCTGTTTTACTCTCGTTTTGTGAAGCACTTTGGACTCCACGTGTGTTTTCTATATTAATAAAGCTTTTATTCACATTTCGAGCAAGATAAGAGAGAAATGAATTAAAAAGCATGCTTATATTCAATGAGAAAGTCCAGTAAACAAAACTTACCTTTCGTGCTGGTTCAGTGTGTAAAGCAAAACGCCATTTATCTGAAAACAGACAAAGGTGTAACGTAAAACTAAATAAGAACATTACATTATGTTATAAATAGGGCAGTATATAACTTAAATCAATGGTCAAATCTTTTAAGTAAATCAGTAACAAGCAGACATACTTACAGCATCATAGAGTGTAACAGTTTTGTCCACAGAGCTGACGGAAATTAAAAAAAATACAATTACATGAGCAATATTTTAAATAAACTATTTGGTACAGCATGTGCAGAGCCACATTCACTGGTTGAGGAATAAAGCAGCCCATTTTTCCCTCCAGTGGTTCCACTGAAGTACTGCACTCTCATAGTTGTGTGGCCTATTTGTAAGTCCAGGTAAACGATCTATATTTCACATCAATCTATTGATTCTTAATCAAGACATGATACTGATGTATTGAAAATCAAGAGATCTGTGTAAAATATAGATTTAGCATATGGTGTGCAACTCTGCAAATTTTCTTTTTTTTTTCTTGCTTTTTGCATTTGTTAGCCCATGAAATATAATGTTAATGTTTAGAATTGACATGATTGCTGACTGTTTCTCAAAGTGTACCAAAATAGATTTTGGATTTTTTCTTACATCCCAGCCAGCCATTGGTTAAAAATGTGTTTGAAACTTAATTGAAATAGACACAATGTATGCACACAGTGAACGTCTGCTTTGTTCTTCCTGCCGTGTGTTATTATGATGTGATGATGCAGTTGTGAGCACAGACTGTTTTGAAAACTCTTCCATGCTGTTGGTGCAAACAGAAATCTTTGCTATATTTTCTGAACAGCTGCAAGGACATTAATTGGCCAGTGAGAGCTCAGAGAGTGTTGCATATGTCCAACCGCAACAGTCACAAACTCACTCTTTAAGACAACATTTCCATACAATTAACACAGCTTGGACAAAAAATACAAAACAAGATGAGTTGATTTTCACACTGCACTGGCACGGACAGAAAATGCTGGCTGCCTGGAAAGTGAGAAATCCGTCTAAAAACATAAACATAAGATTCTAGAAAATGTACTGTATAAATGACATCTTAAAGATCCTACCCAGACACAAGCAGCTGCCCATCTGAGGAGTACGCACAGGAGAGGACCGGAGCCGACTGTCCAGTTAATGTGTGCAGGAGCTGCAGCTTATAGGCTACAAGAGAGAAACCACTGCAGTCATACACTCAAATGAGCCAAAACCTTCCCCCTAACTGATGTCAAACTGACGAGTAAGCCATACTACAGGTAGGGCTTCTTTATGATGACAAAAAGATGGAAAGAAAAAAAGAAAGAAGGGGAGCTGTTGAACACAGAGAAGTGAGAAAAGGCTTTGGCAGCTACCAGCACAGCAAAGATACATCACTCTACCTCCAGAGCCGAACTTGTTAATGGTCCAGATCTTGAGGAGACTGTCTTGCCCACAGGATGCAAGACGGAACTGCACAATTTGACCACCTAAAAGACCAAAACAAAGGGGGAAAAATGCAATATTTAATCTCACACCATCGGCCTTGATGTAAGGCGGTCAGCAGACGTAAATTGGCCCCAAAAGTGAAATTCGACGAAGGCCAAACAGATCAGCTGTGCTTCACCTCTCCGACATGATTTTGACAGAACTTAGAGAATGGTGGATGTCAATAGGGGACTGTGCTGTTCGGGATCCTCGGCTGTGGAACTACCAGCCTTTTTCTTCTTTTAAAGACTTCTTTTTATTGAAAGGCTTTCTTATAATTTTTGTTACACTGCAGTTTCATATATAGTTTACCTTTATTTTTCTTAATAATAGCTTTATTAATAGTATATTCCTACTAATTACATTTCCAGTAAATTACAGGTCATATGTAACGTTAATGTATCTTTTATTTACTGTTGCTATAAGTTGTTATAAGTTTCATTGTTCAACTGTAAAATATCCTGCCTCTGTACGTATCTATGTCAAACCTTTTAATAATCAGATTTCAGGGAATCTTTTCAAAAATGTTTATGGCACAAGGTTATGTGAAAAATAAGTAGTGGCCAGTATATCATTTGGATTTTATTTCTTCTATTTCTATTTCTACTCTCCACTGCTGCCAGAAACACCATCTTCTCACCACTGAGGATGCTGGGAGCGAAGGCGCAGCAGGTGACCCCCAGGTCGTGGGCATTTTTCTCCGTATGGAGCTGGTTCATGTCCAGGTCCCACAGACGCAGGTCTCCATAGGTGGAGCCGGTTATAAACACCTGACTGCAGGGGCTGAAGGAGCAGGCCACCAGTGTGGTGTCGCTCACCGCTCCGGTCCTTCACAAACACAACCAACAGCAGGCGCATCAACAGGCACATCTTGGTCAGTTTAATTCAACTTTATTGCCATTGTTCAAGTATAATAACGCGTGGAGAGGAGGGTTGTTGCCAGAGGATTTCAACTCCTTTTGTACTGTATATCTGTTTAAATGCCTAATTCTTTTCATTATCACTTCATCATCAATCATTTAGCTTATAAAATGTCAAAGCATAGGGAACTAGAAACCAAACTTATGCCAACATTTTTGCAAAATGTATTTTCTTTTCAGCTCTATTCAGATGTAAGCTATGAACTTTACCTGCGCAGCTGTTTGGAGGGGAAGTCCCACAGAGCCAAAGTGCCATCAGATGCACCAGAGACCAGGTGGGCAGAGTCAGGGGAGAGAGCGCAGATCCTCACGGGGCTGCGACCAGGATGCTCCAGGACGGCCTCGATCTCACCCGTGTCCATGGACCAGACCAGCGCGGTCGCATCGGTCGAACATGAGGCGAGGAACTGTCCGCAGGCGCTGAAGCAGCAGCAGTGGACGCTGTAGCCATGTCCTGACAGCGGGGAGAAGGGCAGCTCTGAGAAGTCACGGGTGTTGTATACCCTGAGAGTTTTGTCCCCGGAACATGTCGCTAACAGCTTTGCAGAGAAGGCGCACCAGTTGACATCGTCTCTGTGGTCTTGTAAAGTGCAAATCAGAGACGTCATTTGGAGAGCCGGTCCTAAAGTTCACAATGATGAGGGAATGATGAGAAGAGGCAAAATGGTTGACATGGACATAATATAGAAATATATTGCGTCACTCCCCCCCCCCCTTTTTTCTTTTGGGGAAAGTCCTTAAGAGGAAGTCCAGCTCTAGAGACCAGTCTTTCAGGTCTGAATACTGATCATTCACCGTACAGAGCATTAGAGCTGAAACAAAGAGTCGGTTAATCGATTTGTTAATTGACAGAACATTTATCAACAACAAGCAAATCAAGCAATAATGTCAAACATTTGCACGTTCCGGCCTCTCAAATGTAAGAATTTGCTCCTTTTCTTTAGATCATTATAAAATGAATAGATTTGGTTTAGTCCCGGGTCAATACGTTTCTCAGAAACTCTCCAGAATTCTTAGAAACGTCTTCTTCTCCTTTCTCCAAGCTGTGCTAAGAGTGTTACACAAGGTTGAGACCACATCCCTATCCAAAGTGAAGTACTATGTACGCAGTTCTGAATAAGCCAAAGGGTGAATGATAAACAGAATGAAAACACACAAAGAATAAAGATAAGAAAAACAACGTGCTAAGCCGTGCGAGGAACCAAGAGGCAGTTTATAATGAATTACAATTAAGAGAACTTATTGTACATGGGATGCATGAAATAAGATCTTTTTTATTTTACCATTGTTCAGGGATGTTAGCAGGTTAGACATTGAAAAAGGTTCTCTTTATTCTTGTCGTCTTGTCGTCTCAAGTCTACAACCTTAGTGATCCTGGGCCCTTGTCCTGCAGGCTTTAGACCTTTAGCTCCAATGCAGCCGATTTAAACAATTAGACAAGCAGCTTCAGGAGTTCATTCATCATTTGAATTTGCTGTGTGGGAGCAGGGAGAGCTCCAAACCATGCAGGACAACTGGTACTCCAGGAGAGATTTGGCAAAATGCGTCTATCAATCAGTTTGTGCAGCACTTCAAACTTTACGAATGGCTCGTCCAAGTTCAACAGCAGAAAAAACCAACAAGGGAAGTCCAAACAGTTTTTCTCTCCTGTGGATGTTTTTTTTTATCATCATCATGACACATCACTTCACAAACAGACCAAAACCAATCCGCAGACAAACAACAGAAAACTCGTTAGGGATACAGTGTCTGTAGTTACTGTAGCTAAGACTAGAGCTAACGGTGTGGGAGAGCAACTGTCCACTTCCTTCATGTTATAATGTCAAACATTATTCACCAGCGGGGAGGAAACTATGGAAAAACACCCCAGCAAGCAAACTCAGGCGGTAAACCAAATGAAATGGAACTGTAATGTTCTCTACATCTAACTGTTGTACCTTTCTCCGTCGTGTTGTCCGTTCAGTTGAATGTTGTTTACTTCCTCATCGAACAGCTGACGCTGACGTACAGCGGGTTACGTCACTATGTGTAACCGGTGCATCTGCAGCTGAAGGGCTCTTTGGATTGACATGCAAAACTTTCTGTCTAGAAAAACCGGTCAAATGGTCATGCTTTATGGTAGTAATATTTGTATGTTTTTTTTAAATTAACTAAATGGACAGAAATGTTAGCTTTTTAGTCCAAATGTTGATCATTTTTGGCAAATTCTATATACATCAAATTAAATTGACCAATAGAAATATACTTTAAATCTAATGGACATGAACCTCTATTCCAATTCTCTAGTCAAGCTGAAAAATAGAAAAGCAGCAAAGACCAAAACACTATTTGAAACATATTACATTATGCACTGATGTTACTAAATTATTAATCCCTTTATTATTTCTTTCATCCTCCTACATATTATTTTGTTTTTAAAGAGTGTTAAAAGCTTCTTGTACAATTCTTTAACTAAATGTTTAACTTATTGGTTTATGCCATAACTGAATTCTCTGGCTCTCTGTTGACTCTTTTTGTTCTTTAAACTTGTTTATATGCTACTGCCATTTTGGAGCATGTGTAATAGTTTGTAATTGCACTCATAAAAAGTGATTTGTGTTAACACTGTGGTTATCTACAATGCATCACTGTGCATGTTTAGCATTATTTGCATGACTATGCTTGACCCATTGATTAAGAACCTGTTGTCCTCCAGATGAATTCACAGATGCAGTTTTGTCGTTCTATTTCAACGTATGTCCATGTGAGGCACTCGTGTATTTACCCATTGTGTGATGGTCTACCTGCGAGTCCTCTATGTGAACATTTCACACGGGCAAAACAACGTCGTGGAAAGTCATTCACTATCATAGCTTTATTTTTTAATTTGCATAATTTCTGTGCATTTTTGTAATATTTAAATCGTTTCTATGTTTGTGATTTTGGCACCTGTCTTAGTTATTTGATAGTAAAGTACTGGATAAACGTTCTATGAACCTTTGACCGTAAAGCTTGAAAAAGCAAGCCCTTCTACAATAGTCTACACATTAAAATTGAGCTCATAATCACATTGTGGTCATAAATGCATACATGAATTCTAATTTGAGAGAATTAAAGGGATTAATTCACATTTGATCAAAAGCAGTTCTGTCGGATGAAGCACTGTTTTGTACACCAGTCAGTCCTAAAGTAAAATATGGAACTTAATCCAAGATTAAATGTACATTGAAGAGCCTTGAATATCGTCTTCTGTGAATGTAATGTTTTTTTATATTTGCATCTTTTGTGACGTTGCAAACAGAACTGCTGTGATGCGACTTGATCCAACATTCAAGTATTTTTATCATCATCATCATTGAAATAAAACAAGTTTAAGACATTTACGTTGAAAAACATCCTTTTAATAGGTCCGTGCCACACACTAGTGAAAAATAAAGCTCCTACAAAAGAATGATACTTTTATTCCACAATATCTTAAATAAAGTAACTTCAAGTACTCTTGACTTGGGTACAAAAAAATCTAGCTGCCTCCATCAGGCCACAACACACAGCAAGGTTCAACACAGTGGTTACAAATGGCCTTAGGTCCTCTGTATTGTGGCAGATTACGAGGAAATGCATCATGGAAGCATAACTGAATGCTTGTTGTTCCTTTTTTTTTTCTTCTGCTATGGTGAGGAATGATTTCTGTGTCACTGTCCAACTTTGGAGGCCTTGTTGGATTGAAATCATATTTAAAAAATAATGTCATCATAAGAATGAAAACTAAAAACAATAACATCCCCTACATGCCCCTGTTGGAAGGGTAGGCACTACCAAGATTAAGGATACCACAGTGTTTGCAGAGGATATGTATATACTGTACAAACAATATTTATGATAATGTTTTCATCACGTTCACTAAAATAGAATGCTACAATCATTCTAAGGCATAAACAATATCTTAATATTCTTAAACAATTTTTACACATCGTTCCAAACAAGACATAATATTGACATTAATAAACAGTATATACACATGAATCACCATTGTCTTAACTGTTCCTCTGCTGTTCCTGTAAATAAATGCAGTTTTACAGTTTGAACAAATGGATACAGTCCTCTGATGCTCCAAAGCACTGAACAGTGTAAACAGTTTTTTTTTCTTGGCTTTGTTTGATATTTGGGAGAAGAATTATAACACAAAGACACATTCCTTTTTTTTTTTTTTCTTTTTAAATTCAAAGCAGTTCAGCTGATTCTTCCTTTTCATAGAAAATGAAGTGGACCTTGATTCATAAATAATTATTACAAAATTAAATACATTCACTATAATACGATTAAATAACAAAAGACTATTTACAAGTAGTGGAAAGTATTCTAGCGCAGACACATCAGTGACAGTTGAGGATTAATTCAGTGCAGTGTTCTGAGACAGGGAATGGTATTGCACTACGACACCCCATTTCTCTGGGACTCTTTGGGGCTTTTATCCCTGTTGTAATAAAATCCAGCGCACCTCATGTTACGACTTTTTTTTTTCTCTCAAGGTGACATCTCTCTTAAGCACACCATGGGTTCCTTAATAAGGATTTGACTTCTTCCATCCTGCAAAGCCACATTTTCCATCGGAAAAAAAACCAGAATCAAAATAAAACGTGGTGCTCCGTTATGAAAAGTTGAATGGGTTTATGCGGAGAATCTGAACAGACTTTTAGTTTGTTTGTTTCAGAAGCTCAGTCCAGCGCTTCTCAAAGAACTTCCTCATGTTATGACCAGCCCGACCAATGTCTGAATTGTCTTCATTGAATTTTTCGCAGTTATCAAAGACCAAGTTGACATCAATGATGAAAGTCTCCAGGTTTTGATACCTGAAATAAATAAAAAAGTATTAAAGTGAGAAAGCACAACAACCATACAGCTGATGCATCACATACTGTGGTGTAACTAAAACTTATTTTCTGAAAAACACCACTCTGACTTTTAAATTCTGCGCTAAGGCCCCAAAGGCTTTCAGTAGAAAAAGAACAAACAGAAGTGATGGGGACTTACTGGCTGCTCACAAGCTTCTCACGTATGGTGGAGAAGTCCATCGGTTTCTTGATGACCTTCCTGTAGCCAGGGACCGATTTGAGGTTGACGGGTGTGAGAAAAGGCCATGCATCCTGATGCCGCTCCAACTCAGCAAGGAGTACCCTGTTGGACACACAAATACATACACACACACACACACACACACACACACACACACAATTAGCATTGTGAAGCTGTCTTTTGCTACAATCAATATTTCTATATCAACAATGTATCAAATACATGTCGCTTGTAGTGACAGACAGTTATCAACCGACTCTGCAGTTCCCCTCAGCTCTACAGAGCAGCAGCGTCTTTCAGCTCATTATTTTGGTTTTACAGCCCACAACTTTACTGTTTTGGTTCACATTTTTGGGCAGCTGTTTTGAGCAAAACAAAACACTGTACACCTACCTACCTGCTTAGCACCAAACAGCAGACAAACAAAGCTGGTGAGCTGAAGAGCTAAAGATATTTCCCTAGACACCAAAAACTCAGCAAAAGGAACATTTCATTTATATTTATCGGGTGGACACCAGATAATGTTGCTAAGTGTCCACTGGATGATTTGCTCAACATGTCCAATTAAAAAATGATAATAATGTCAGTTTTGTGTTTACAGGTTGTTTCTGCTGCCCCCAAGTGGCCAAAGAAAATCTGTTAGAGTTTAGAGTTTTTATTTGATGTGAGGCCTTCTGGTGATGTCTTCTGGTATTTAAATGAGCTAATACCAACCAATACTAGCCAAAAAAACAGGCTTTCTTTGTGCTGAAAAATATCACTGATGAGAACAACTTTTATTGTTGGTAGAAAAGGCAAAAAAAGAGGTTTGTCACATACTGATAAAGTGAAAATACACCAGCTCCCTGCAGCTTCTTCAGTCAGTTTTACAGTAAATGGTAGCTACTGTACAAGTGTTTAGAAGAGGGTGATAAATAAATGAAGAATTCAACAGGAAGACAAGTATGAGCAAGCCAGGCGCACATACCTGCATAATCCCAGGTCCCTGTTGTTGTCTCTAGCTGTCTTGGCTCGCTTCACACACACCGGGCTCTCCTGATTGGCTGCGGGCAGAGCAGGCAAGCTCTCCTCGGTTTTCCTCTTCCTGTTTGTGTCTTTTGCTCCTTTCTTGGGTGTGCTGCTGGCGCTGGCCGGGTCGTCCTCCGACACCTCCCCGTTACCTGCCTGCTTCCCGTTCTTCTTCGCCTCTCCACCTTTCTTAGCCCCTCCTCCACTGGATGCTACTTGTTTGCTTGGAGGTTTTTTGCTTTTGGGAGATGGACCACTTGCCTGCACAGAGTAAACAATTGCATTCTCTGAGATCTGGTACAATTAAAACAATATTGTACAATATAGTGTCAACTTAGATCAATTTATCATAATATTGGCCTTTTCTACACTATTAGTTCAATTTGTCATATCTTACACCACTAATATTATTTAGTCACTTCCCTGACCACATCTACATACAAACCATTCTCTAAAACTTGAAAACTAAATCTGTTGCTTACTATGGGATGAGATCGCTCCCACGATTCAAAACGCAAAAAAAAGTTTTGCAAGGTCGAAAATAAGTTTTGAATGTCTGAAAAAAGTTTTGCAAGGTCGAAGTTTTTTTGGGAATGTCTGAAAAAAGTTGTCACACGATTTAGGATGCGTGGTTACATGTATACATGATACATGTATCTGCCGGGCAAATAATGCTAGATACATGTATCTAGTTTCAAACCTGAGCTGTGTGAAAACACTGCCAGGAATCACATGACTCGCAGACTCACAGCTGTGGGGGCGAATCTCTGAAAAGTGGGTGTTGTTAACTACTTTCAGAGATACTGGCTCCAGTTTTCAGACCACCATTTACAAGGTTTCAAACCTGAAATACAAACCAGCACAGTGGGAGAACAGTGCCAGGTTTGAAACTCTGAAAACGTGTTGGCGAAACTCCGTAAAAGAGAGTTGCATT
>JAVQJL010054303.1:0-11475 GCA_036024295.1 Nannoperca obscura | reverse complement strand
TGGACTAAAGTTTTTCAGTGCTGCGCATGCGCGCGAAGGGATAAACCCACTAGCGATAGCCTTAGAGGGCTGCGCCTATACTCATAGAATCTGGGGTTACAATACGTAACCAACGTTCTTTAGATTCTTCGTTCGCTAAAAGCTTCTCTGCAGCTTTTGTTAATCACATTTCTTATCAAATGTATTTGTTTGACAATGGCTTCACACTTGCATTTATGTTTTATCAGCTCAAACACTATGTAGATAAACTATTTAGAGCAGCTATTAGGTAAATGAAATTATTGATCAATGGGCTTTAATATGATTATAACATACATATTTATCATGTTTACATATTTCTTGGAACATTTTATATTTGTTCAATTTATTCCTACACTTAATTGATAGTGGGATAAATATGTAATTAAACTGATTGCTCTCAAGAAATAAGACTACAGCTTGATGGTACTTTTTTTCATTTGTGTTTTGTTCTATTGCTGTATTTGATAAATGGTACACCTCTAGTAAGTACAGAATGTTAATGTGTCCACATCCCTGCCACAGCTTCCAGGAGACATACACCAACCTATTCTCTTTATAGTCATTCATTCTTAAATGTTTGTTTGCCAGCATTTCATCACTATTTTAAATAATCTGTTTGTAGTCACTAAAATACAGTGTAATAGTAACTAACAACTAACTACACCTTCCAGTGGTGTAGCTTTCGTGGGTTTATGAGCATTACTGAAACAGTGCTTTGCTTGCTCAGTGTTGCAAATAAGTGTTGGGAAGGTTACTTGTACTGACCGGTAGATGTTTCCTCAGGTTTGACATCGAGCATTTTGATGTTGACAGCATTTTCACCTGGTAAACAAACTTTACAATGTACAGTAATGTTAGAGCCTGTTTCTGTTTTCATGAGGAAAGTATGTTTGAATCTCCAGCACTGAAAGGCGCTGGGACAAATGAATAATCATTTTACCGAAAGAATATATTTGGATGTAACGTCTTGTAATCACCAACATTTTGATTAGTCACTAATTTAATTACATATTTCTTCTTAGGAACTGTAACGGATTACAATTACATTTATTTCGTAATTTAAATTACATAATGCCGTTACATGTAACTAGTGACAACACTGGTCACAGTTGCACATTATGTACTGGACATACAGAAGAAGGCAAATTGATGATATACTTTATAAAGCACATACCTGAAGTAACCAGCAGTCTGTGGTGGAGGAACATGCTTATGTTAGTTACAGTCATGTTGTTTCATTTCAAGAGTCAAAAACCCAGCCAGAGTGAGGCTGCCAAATTAGCCTTTCTGCCAAAGTCACTTTTTATTTCTTTTTACTTCTCCATCATTTAAAAGGAAATGCAGTTTGACATAACTTAGTGTGATAAAAAATACACAGACTGGCACTTCATCTACACAGAATGGGAGGCTGTGAAGTATAAGGTAATTAAAATGTTGTGCCACTTTCTGAGTGCTTTCTAGGAAGATAAAACATTGGGGGGGGGCAATGTCTTAATTACCTCTGCCAAGTTTTGTCTTTGGTCCAGTTTGTCTGTCCAATTTAAATGAAATCTAATGGAATGTATGACCATGGGCCAAGTAGGAACTAATTAGTTTTTGGTGTTTATAGCACCGCCATGTGGCATTCATAAAGCGCTTGACCATTTTCACTCACTACTCCTGAACCAGGAGAATCCATGTAAGAAGTGAGATGTCAAAGAACGACTTCAGCATCCATCCATTCAATCCACACTGATTCTGACCTATGTTCAACCATCACTGTCCGCAGTGCCCACTGTCCTGTCTGCAGCACAGCTCCTGAAGAGCTCAGAGGACAGCAGGTAGGCCACCATAGTGGCAGCCCATAGTGGCACGCATTACACACACGTCAGAGTATTTGTTCCATGAAATAGGCAAGTGACAGACATCAAACTTTGTGTGGATTGCCCTTCATTTTTTTCATTAGTCTTTTTCCATGGCTTTTTTTTCCAATTTTCTCCGGAGTTGGAACATGACATTACAATTTGTATGTCATTTTCCTGTAAATCGTTGCCCAACTCTTTCACAGTGGGAGGCTGGTGATCTGTCCAGGGAGCATTGCATGCTTTTGGACAAACTCCTTAATACTTTATGCAACCAGATTTTGATGAAACATACACACATCATCTCAATGTGATCTTGTAAAAATTGTCTATAATAGTTCATAATATACAATAATGAAGGGAAATAATTATGGTCTCTTTGCAAAATGCATGCACATTTTAAGAACCAACCGTGCGACTGAACTGACAGTGAATCTTGCATCCTTTATAGTTATAAGGCTGTAGCTCACTTGTATTTCCTTTGAGGGTTTGGTGGAGAGATTCTCATGTACTCAGAATATGAAAGAATATATACATGTATACATACATATATATATATATATATATATATATATATATATATATATATATATATATATATAAATGCAATGCATGTGCAGTAAATTTAATATATAATATGTCTGTCTACTGCAATAAGTATTAGTAGTAGTACATAGGTGGGCAGTGATTATTTAACCCAGTGTTGCAAGGAATTACATCCATATTGAATGTTTCTACACCTCACAATTTATGTTCAGGGCCAACACAGGAAGTTGTGTGTAGACAGTATGGGTTTGGAGGTTGGGCTGGTGAAGGAACAAACTTGGCGAATCCAACCTTCAGGAGACTACAACTGAGGTTTCGTTATTTGTCTTAATCTAATTAGAATCATCCCCTCACTTTAACCATACTGTAGTTGCCATGCACAACTACTTTAGAAAGCACAAATTTAAAAACAAACGTCTTAATCATGTAACACTGAAGTTCTTTTCAATAGGGCCTGGTTTGTTGGATTCACCCTGTTGGCTTGTTTCTGCCTCTAATTCAATCTTTTCTACTTTAGCTGTCAACAGAATTTTGAATCATCCAAGATAATAATAATACAGCACTTCGAAAGAAACTGTTCATGAAAATCTTTTTAAGTGGACTATTAATTTGCATTCAAATACCATCTAACCCATCTAATTCATTTGATTAAAATTTTAGTCAGAAGCATTAGAGTCTCTAATTCAGTACAGCTGCATGTGTGTGTCAATACAAGTAATGTCCAAAATGATAAACACAGATTTCTGCTAATGTCTTTTTCCATTGCCACATAGCACATTAACAAGGTACTTTTTACTGGACTGGAGTACTTAGCTGCCTCTTGGCTTTCTGAGGGTTCTGGTAAATTAGGCTGTTTGGTTGCCACTTGACATCAACACCACACAATAAACATCCTCTAAGCTGCAATATATAATATATCTATGTTAACATTTTAAAATAAGTTTTAAAGCTAGAGGAATAAACCTAGCCTAGCCTGAAAGTAAAGTCAGGACTTTGGCTCCTATTCTTGGCAGCCATTTAATGCTGTTAATGGCGACGAGGAGGCACTGAGGACAGCAAAGAGCCAACTTGAATAGTGCCATCAGACTAGCAAAGTGTGCTTACAGTCAAAAAATCCAGGACTTTTTCCACAACGCCACCAACACCAGAAATATGTGGCAAGGAATACGGGCTATCAAAAACTAGAAGATAGCCCCCCTCCTGCGTGTAAAGCTGGCGCGGACTTCCCAAACAAACTCGGTAGGTTTGAGACACTAAATAGCACTCTGGCGGAGAAAGCTGTTCCCCACCAGGAAGACAAGGCACTCTGTCTTGACACAGCTGACATGCGGAATACTCTGGAATCTAATAGAGATAAATACTGCACTAAAGCTATCATTTTCTACATCCACGTGAATGTTTAAATCACCTACAATAATTACATGATCTGTTTTAAGGACTAAAGGTTTCAGTAATGTTACACCCCATCCCAGAGCGTAGCACAAAAAAAGAGGCGGTTTGCCACAAGCAGAATTCACTAGAACATTAATGATGACATGCGGCTATACATGTCATCGCTAGTAATGTTAGGTAGGGGCCCAGAGAAAACTATGGAGTCCGACATTGTCTTTGCGTATGTAGGCCTACACACCGACTCAACATTAACTTTTGTGACCTTCGACTGGCGTATTTGGCTGTCATTACCGCCGACGTGAATAACAATATAATATTTACGTTTATCCTTAGCCAGCCGTTTTAAATAGGATTCGATCGCATGCTCTGGCCCCTGGGATGCATTTGACTATGGTTGCTGGTGTCGCTAACTTCACGTTTCAGAAAATGGAGCTGCTAATAATCAGAGTTGGTTTCTCAGCGGGTGTGTCGCTAAGTGGAGAAAACCTGTTTGAAACGTGAAGGGGTCGGTGGTGAACCGTGGGCTTTGGCTTAGCACTATGCTTCTTTCGGACAGTCACCCAGCCTCCCGGCTGCTCGGGAGCTGCCGAGAGACAGCTAGCAGAAGCTACATGTGGTCGGCTCGCACCGGCTAGGGGCTGGCTAGCTACAGCTACAGCTGACTGACTTTCCATAGTGCGGAGCCGCGATTCCAACTCACTGAGCCTCTCCTCCAATGCTATGCATAAACTACATTTGTTACACTTACCATTATCACTAAAGGAGGCAGATGAATAACTAAACATTTGACACAGTGAGCAAGAGAGAGAAGGAGAGGGAGAGAGAAGCCATCACTGAGTTAACAGCTAAGCAACAGTAGCAAGCAGCTAACTAGTGTGTAAACAACTGTAGGATTAGCGGAAAGTCGTGAAAGTGCTTAAGCAGAACGAACTACTAGTGTATCTAATGTATAGCGGGTAATTAGTCGATATAGTGAAGAAAATAGCAGAATTGACTGGATTTAGCTAGAGCAGCGAAATTTGCTACCAGAAACACAGATAGGCCTAAACGGAAATGAGACAATACGTTCACCTCAGCACATCAGCAAGTCACCACTTCAGGCTCTACTATGAACATTTATTATGGGTTTATTATGAACTTTTTTTAAAAACAGTGTCACAGCTTTTGTCAATCAGATTTTTATTATTAGTTTCCCCTGCTTAGCTTTGTCTTGTTTGATTACTAGAGTAATTGTTCTTTCTTCATCGTCAGCAATTCACTCCGGATCCTGCCCTGCCTCCCATCCTGCCTGTCCTTCCATTCTCTCCTTAGGACGCAAAATACCCTTCTGTCCACTTGCTCCACCCAACCCGGGCGCAGCCTCGCCATCGGTTCTCCCCGTGTTCACCTCCCACCATCTGGTACATGTTCCTCCCGGTCCCGATCCTCCTACTCCTCCTTCTGTGTGTGTGTGTGTGTGTTAAATAAACACTGTGCAGTGCTTCCGTCTGCACTTGGGTCCACACCAGCGATCATAACAGAAACATTTTAGTGAAGCACAAGAATTGTGCGTTTGTCACGCTGACTTTAAGACATAGCCTACTATATACTGCATCTCCTTTTGTCCTCCCCATGGACAGACATGGTTAGAGGTTTTCTTAACTTGACTATAACCTCATTTTCTTCTGTTTGATATAATGTGAATTCCACTGCCTATGATAAAAAGTTAAGTACACAAACATTGTAATGTTGGAAATAGTTTTCATTTAAACCAAATAATAGTATTTGTATTTCCTTTGTAGTTGGATATATTGCTGTGAATGCACTACATCTCTCCAGTTCTACATGAGCTGGTTCCCAGTCAAATTCCCAATCAGCCATAAAAGGTTCTGGAGAGATTAGCACCTCCCTACTTCACTGATCCATTAGTCCAACCCCTCTCATAGCTTCAGATCCACTGATGGTAGAGTCTTACAGATCCTCATGACCAAATGCTAAACCTGGAGGCCCCTACCGTCTCAAAATTAAAACAATTCCATAACAGACTGCCATTTGGCTCCAAGCACTGCTCTCACAAAACTGCTAGCCTGACTAAAGACTCTTTGTCTTGTTAGTTCTGCACTCTATCGCAGGGCAACAGGCTGTTGTGTCATATACTTTTAATGATGACAACAGTCCACATATAGCCTATCAAAAGCTGAAAGTGAGATGTGAGCCCCACATATTTTGCCCATCACCTTTCACCTCGCCAGGTTTTGGGAATGCTGTGTAAAAAGCATGTGATCATTTGGTTTGATGTGAACACTTAAGTGGCCCAATTTACACTGACATTTCAATGATGTATGAGTATATATATCGGTATGAGGTAATGTGCTGCATATGACACCTTAGAGAGAAGCAGGAGAATTGGTGCAGGTGTTTTCCCAATGTTTTCATGGGGGGATTAGTTGCGAGGAGTTACATTTTGATGTGAGGAGTCTCTCTTTTCTGCTTTGACTCAGCTGCTCAAACTACTCAGAGGCCTGTGAGGATTTACTTCTGTGAGCACTAACACTCAAAGGGAGGAAGCACTTGAGCACGCTGAGCTTTTCTCAGTTTGGTCCAGTCACAGTTGAGTTTCTGAAACTTGCTGTTCTTTTTTTTAAAGGGCAAAAAAAAGTATTTAGTGTTCCATATCCAAAAGGCCATGATGTCCCTGTAATGTAAGGTAATGAAGTTGATGGTTACTAGTGTCTGGTTTGTTCTTCCAGGTGTTGACACTTCTGCAGGGTACAATCTATGTTAGAGTAAATACCCTCCATTCTAGATCATTTTGATCCCCTCCACTATTAGCCTTATTTGACACTAATATGGCTCAATATCATTTCTGCACTTAGAAGATAATATCAACAGTAGATTACACAATGTCCATTTAAAGATGTTCTTTTTTGTTAGAGGAGTTAAGACATGTTTACCTGTGTTCAGTCATGAAAAATACCAGCAATTTTTGAGATGGTAGTTTATTTATCAGTGGCCGTCTCTTTCTTATAGACTTTTGAAACTTTGTGACACTTTCTCTGGAAAGGTGATATTTAAATAAACCTTTTTTTTTTACCAACTTTGCAGTCATACAATGAAGGAGAAAGCCTAATTAGGCTGCATTGCCATAGAATAAAGAACAATAAAAATGTAATTTATTTATTTTATCCTCTCACTCAATGTCAATGTCAACTTCTAGCAAACGAGGAATGCATGTCCTTAATTGAGAGAGGTTAGACTAAGTCTGCTAATGGTTTTCTTAATGGGCAGTGCTGATGTTTTCTCTTTTTATCCCTGTATCCTTAAAATGTATTAGACCAATGGTGCCAGTATAAAAATAAATACATTAGAAAGACAACAATTAGTACAAACTAAAATAATAATTTTAACTTCTGCCCATGTTTTATACATTCATTGAACTAATGCTGAACTAATGGACAAACAAATGTCCTAATTAACTCATGATCGTAACTTATGTAGGTTACGTTGACTGTACCTCAAAAATAAAACAAACTGTTTATCACAAATCTTGATGTATTTTAATTAAATTGAAATTGTTATCAATTTGGCTCATATATTCATAAATAGTATTACATATATTAAATGTTTTTGCAGAGGCAAATTATAATTCATCAAACAACGACTAAAATCTATTACTTGTCTATGGAGCTACTCAATCTTTTCTTTGTTGATTTATTGATTTATCTGGATGCCTATTAGCTGTCACCAGTGCAACAACTTTCCGTCCTGGGGTCCACAGAAAAGGTAGGCAGATTTGATTACCTTTGGGCAGAGCAAGGCTAGTTGCTTCCCCGTTTCCAGTCTTTATGCTAAGATAAGCGAACGAGCTGCTAGCTGTAGCCCTTACTGGACAGATATGAGAATGGTATCCATCTTCTCATCTAACTCTTGACAAGAAAGAAAACAAATTACATTTTAACATTTAACTATAAACTATGGCACAGTAGAAATCTCACCTGTGAAATTTTTTTGCGGGGCTCATCCTTAAATAGGGTCTTGACTACAATGAAACTACAAACCAGCTCTAGTCTAAAAGAACACTTCAGGCCCAGAGGTGCTGCTTATTCCTAAACTATGTAAAGCATTTTAGCTGCACTTGTCCATCTTATACGGCAATAGTGCAGGTGTGACACAACTAAATGTTGTACAACCTGCCTTGGATTTAAAAAAGAGTAACACATTTTTATGGCAGATATCCCTCTGCCAATTTCAGTTGTAATTATGTCTATATGATTGAGATATAAATGACAGATATTTTCCCATTCAGGGTTATACTCAAGAGTAGTTTCTGTAACACTATCTATGGGAGTACACTGATAATTTGAATACTTGTCTGGCTATTTGACTGTGCTCTGCAGTCATTCAGGCCACTTCAAACATCACCCCCATGAGCATCAAGGCCCAGCCTTCAATTAGACATGTTATGACCAAACTGTTATAACATGTCTAATTTCGTACACCAATTTTGTGGATATACAATCGTTTGTCTACTGCAACAGAGGTCAGAGTGATGATTGAGCTGCGAACAATGGACAGGTGGGGAGCGTTCATTCAGCTCTGAAATCCAGGTCCCTTCTCTCATTACTGGACCAACAATGAAACCGCATTCTGAAATGATCTTCCCGAGTGACCCGAGCCGCCCATCTCTTTCCACTCAATTTGTATTCAGCTGCAATTGCGCGTAAGCTCGACCAGCGGTAACTTCACACTACATCAAAATGACATGTAGGGGCGCATCATCCCACCACTGTGGAGTATGGAGGGAAGGAGGTGAAACAGACGAAGTGAAAGGATGAAAGAGACAGGAGGAGAGAGATGGAAGGTGAACAGGGAGAATGTGAATATTGAATGCTTAATGCAATTTCCTTTGTCTGTGCATGTGTGTCAACACTCTGAAAGGGATATTGGTGGCAGAATGGATTCACAAGGGGCCCACCTGTAAGAATTGCTATGGGTCCCCCACTACTCCAGCATGGCCCCTGCACCCCAACCTGCTTGCCTTTGTAAATTTCTCCACTGCAAGACTATTTTATTGTATAATGTTGTAAATAATTACTACAGATTTTAATGTAAACTCTGTAACCTCTCTTTTCCATTTAAGATTGGAACCTTAATGCATACAACTTTCTACTTGATTCCACAAGGATTTCTTGTGAGGTCTCCTGTGCAATCAAAAACGTTTTTTATCGAAGGTGTAGTTAATAGTGTTACATTTACCCCTTGAGACATAATTGAAGCCTGTACCTTGCACAACTTGACAGTAGACTGGAAACTGACTGAATTTAGTCTTAGAAATGCATGCAAAATGGCCAAGAGAGCATGTCAGATTTTATGCATAGCTCTAATTATGGCAATATCTGTCTGTTGGTTGGTAATGATTTTTATCTCCATTCTTATATTGAGTAAAAGAAGGTTGCAGTTAATAAGAAGCTCGTAATCTGTCCAACCACCCCTGCAATTTAAGTTCTGTGACCTTGTTACATCTCAAGGGATACTGGGAAATGGGATGTTGCCTTCAGGTGTAGTTTTGTACTCTCCCTCTTTTTCTCTCTCAATGGCTATTCTTTGCTACACGTGTTAATTGCAATGATTACTCTCCACCGGTGTCAGCTGGCAAAGCCGTTTATTGGTTCAGACGGAGGCCCAGTATGCGACAAGACACTACAGACCGTCATAAGACACAACAGCAGAGAGCAAGGAAGGCTACAAGAGAAAGCTACGAGAGAAAGCTATGACAGAAAGCTAGAGACACACTACCACGAAGAAGAAAAAGAGAGAAGTCTTTGACCACCAGATTTGGCCGATCTACAGCTGTGACGAACAGAAGCGCCGTCGCCACCGGCACTCGTTATCGTTCGTCCTCAGTGAACTATCATCATTTGTGTTATATTGCCAGGTACGTGTTGGGACGAATCGGAGGCTAGGTAAGAGGGGGTACCCTGCACATTTCATCACGCAGTACTCCTCTGTTAGAAACACTAGGTAAGGAGTTGACACATCCCATGTAACGTTAAGGAACCATTGTTTAGGTTAGGAGATTAGATAATTGTTGTTATTTGATTTGGATTGAAGTTAGGGGTTCTAAGTGATAGCCGCTTTGTTATATTAATTAAATTTGTTTGGCGCAACTCACCAGCCCCGATTCTCCCTTATTTTTGAATGACCTGTGGTAGTTTTTGCAGACCAAAATTCTCTGGTCTGATGGGACAAAGATTAAACTCTTTGGCATAAATGCCAGGCGTCATGTTTATAGGAAACCAAGCACCGCTCATCACCAGGCCAACACCTGGCTCCGTGCTTCCTCTCTGTATACCTTTTGAACAGTAAAATTTTCGCCATTGGTGAACATTTAATTCTTGTTGTTTTTGTTACCTGGTGGGTGGACTAAGTGGAGTAGGTAAGTGAGGGTACCCTGTACACTTCACTCACGTAGTTCTGTGTTAAAAACACTAGGTTAGCCGTTGTTGCCACCCCTGTATAGTTTTGATCGTTGTTTTAGTAAGGAGACTAGGCATTTTCTGTCATTTTTTCTTTAGAGACAGGGGTCCTAGTCAGCCTGGTTTTGTTTTGTTACTTTCAGTTTCGTTGGAGCAACGTTAAGTCCCTTTTTTTTCCATGGTTTTCCATGACAACCTGCTCCAGAGTGCTCTTGACCTCAGACTGAGGCGACGGCTTATCTTTTAGCAGGAAAACGACCCGAAGCACACAGCCAAGATATCAAAGGAGTGGCTTCAGGACAACTCTGTGAATGTCCTTGAGCGGCCCAGCCAGAGCCCCGACTTGAATCTGATTGAACATCTCTGGAGAATCTCAAAATGGCTGTGCACCGACGCTTCCCATCCAACCTGATGGAGCTTGAGAGGTGCTGCAAAGAGGATCAGTGAAACAGCCCAAAGATAGGTGTGCCAAACTTGTGGCATCATATTCAAAAAAGGCATCAATAAAGTATTGAGCAAAGGCTGTGAATACTTATGCACATGTGATTTCTTAGTTTTTTATTTTTAATGAATTTGCAAGTATTGTGTGTAGAATTTTGAGGACAAAAATGAATTTATTTAATTTTGGAATAAGGCTGTAACATAACAAAATGTGGAAAAAGTGAAGCGCTCTGAATACTTTCCGGATGCACTGTATATCCTCTCGCTCGCTGCAGCTATTTCTGCCTCCAAAGCTGTAGGGTTTGGATCTACGGTTGCACCTGCTCAACAGCTTCCACTGATATTAGTATTTGTTTTAATATTAACATCAATACCATTGCCACATATATTACTTTACATCTCTACATAGAACTGTACTGTATTAATTTATGTTCTCCTTTCTCCCTCTCACTCCTGCCCCACCGCCCTTCAACCCAATCGATTGAAGCAGATGGCCGCCCACCTAGAGCCTGGTTCTGGTCGAGGTTTCTACCTGTTAAAAGGACGTTTTTCCTTGCCATTGTCTCCTAGTGCTGCTCATGGTGGGATCGTTGGGTCTTTGTAAATATAAGAGTTGGTCTCGACCTGCTCCATGCGAAAAAGTGCCCCGAGATAACTTTATTATGATATGGCGCTATATACACTACCGTTCAAAAGTTTGGGGTCACCCAAACAATTTTGTGTTTTCCATGAAAAGTCACACTTATTCACCACCATACGTTGTGAAATGAATAGAAAAT
>JAVQJL010054299.1:0-19741 GCA_036024295.1 Nannoperca obscura | reverse complement strand
GGCAGTTTCTAGACTTCATATTAGTGTAATGAGGTGACGTACTGTCACGTACTGTATGTAAGGGTCTGCTTTAGTGAGGGTTGAGAAGTAAGGAACTGAAATTTAGTACAGATCATATGTTCTGTTATCTTATAAACTGATAACAAAACATTTAAACTAAACCAAAATGAAAATGAATCAAACATTTCAGTCGGCACGTAACAGTTAAGTGCTGTGTAAAAAACATAATAGTTTGAGTTCAATTTGTCAAATCAATTGGATTTGGATAAGAAATAAGCTTACAACATGAATGTATTTTTAAGAAATGCTGGAATTTAATTTATGAAAGGGCTATAAATTAAAACATTTAAATAGTGCCAAAATCCAGATAATAAAATCAGAATTTGAAAATACCACCAGCATGACATTTTGTTTGACTAAATGTGAAGGACACAAGAAGCTCATTTGCGTTTCCCCCCATGTTTTTATTTACTTTCTATTATCTCTCGTTGTGCTCATCACAAAAAAGATTTTTTATTCTATTTTATAAACTAAGGTAATTTATGTTTTCTTCCAGTAGGGAAGGACAACTTTTACGAGCATGAGGACATAAAGTCTAATGGAAATCAGTATAAACTGATCTGCTTTGTTTGGGCGAGTGGATAGTATGAAGATTACAGGGAATGCGCGGAGAGAGCAAATCCCCTGCTGGATTTGTGGTCTACTTCACCAGGGTACTGATCTGCTTTTTTAAAAATCTGGATATTTTTATATATCATTTATAAAAAACTAACAAACAAAAAAAAGCTTTAGGTTTGGGTTACAGTTAATGCTTGTTTACAGGTAAGACTTTGAATTAGGGAGCAGTTAGATTTAGCTTTAGCTCAGGGTAGAGAATGAGAGTACTTCAGTCAGTGAGTCTACATAAGTAGAGCAGCACAGAATCGTACATGTGTTTGCATGTATGTCCCTCTGTTGTTTACTTGGGTCTCTGATCGGGGTCGGAGGTTAATATTCTCTCTTTCTCACCCAAAAAAAAAAATGCAACTTATAGCTAATTAATGTCCACAGAGAAAAGACACCCACACAGTATCCACTGTCCTCTCTTCACCTCTTTTACCTCTGTTGTCCTGTCTGCTTCTAATTGGACTGCTCGGCCTCTTTCTGTCGCTGAGAGTAAGATCCTGAGGAGAATTTGTTTTGATAATAAAACCTCAATCAATTCCCACCGCTGTGTCAAGCGAGCGTAATAGACGCAGTGGAGGGAATTGCTTCATCTTGTGTTTGTGTGAGAGATGTTGTGTGTTTATGAGCGAGAGGGCGTGGAGGGAGAGCTTGTGAGTTGTACAGTGCAATAAGCAGGCTTTATGGGTTGGGGGTAATGATGGTTGGTGCGTAGGTGTCTAATCAGATAACCTGTCTGAAATGATCAATGATTAAATATCAATTAGGATAAAGTGAATAATCTGGAGATTGGTTTAAAGCAGCGTGCCGACTCACAGAGTCCTGGTTCTATTTTCTTGCCCACTCCACTTTGCCAGAGCATTTTTACAAACATGCCATCCGCTGATGCATATTGAGCATATTTCTCTGTGTGTGTGTGTGTGTGTGTGTTTCCTGGCGGCTGACAGATGCACATGTGTATGTACACGTATGCAGCTGCTGTGTTTGGTTTCTTGTCGGTATTGAGTCCTGAAGGTTATAGAGCACATTCTTCCATCCCTTCATGGTTGTTATGGAAACAGCAAAAGGGAAGCAGAATGTAAAACTGTGTTTTGAAAAGGACCTTTAATCGACCATGGACTCCTAGCAGTGATCATACCGTGTTTTACTAAAGTCTTTCCCAAGATTTCTTTTTTCTTTTTTGGGGGGCAGAAATTTGGCTAATATCCAGAAAGACCTCACAAAAGGCGGTGAGTGTTTTGGTGCCAACCGGTCTCTGTGCAACATCCTCACCTAGGTGGGTGTTGTGTAGCAATGTGAAACATGTCTAGCATGTGGAAAAATGTTGTATCCTAAATCGACTCATTTGTTTTTATAGCTCTGCTGTGTCAGAGTGCCTGTGCCACCTTGTAGGCGGCATACTGGGCTGGTTAGGCCTTTAGTGTTCTATAAGACCTGGGGCTTTAAATCAGACAGTGTGGAGTCAACTCTGCCGAAATAAATGATTCAGAATTGTAGGAACGATCTTAATGATTGACAAAATAACTGACAAAAGCCTTGTGTTACGTGCTTGCTTTGATCTTCTTGCTACATATCTAGGTCCTTGTGTAGCTTTATTCTTTATTTGGACTTCAGTTAGCTTAAACAAAGTGGTTGTTAGCTCTCTGGTGTCTACATAAAATCACATGGCAGCAATGGAGCAACAAAGTCGGTTATCTAATTTTGCAAATCACATAGCCTCAGTATGCACAGTCACAAAAAACGAAAACAAACTGAATAAAACAAGAAAAGAAAAGGGGTGTATAATGTAAAAAGTCCAAAATCCAGCTTTATAAGGCAAAATCTACCATGAAACAATCAAACACTGTTTTTTTTGGCTCATGTTATTAATCAGTGGCATAAAAGTATTTTTCCCAGAGTTTAATGTGACAGGTGGTTATTTTGAAAAATATCCAGCTCAGCCACAAAGACGTTTGAATGAGGTTTAAAAGGCATCAGTGGTAAACGTCAGCTTTTTATATCAGTCTTTCTTATCACACAGAAACAGTTTCTTTTGTAAACTCTTATTTTTGCAACATTTAAGAGGGGAAAGTCACAAGCTTTCTTCTCTGTCAGCACCGTCTGTAGGCCAGGATGAAATGCAACGGGTAGAGAAGAGGTGAGTAGCCTGGGTCAAAAGAAGTGAATAACATGCTGACTGCACTGAACATCAGAGACGTTACACAGAGAAGTGTAACTGTGCCAGAGTGTGGATGTTTTGTCTTTTTAGACGCCAAGACTAAATTCCATCCTTGTCTCCTCAAAGAATCAGTTTGTCACTTTGAAAATAGATTTTGTGTGACAGAGTCATGTTTTGTAATAGTCATGCGATTTTTCTCATTCGTGTTTGAGGTTGTGGTGAGGTGTGAATCTTTTGAAAACGTGGGTGAAAGCAGTGTTTTGATTGATTAGATTAGAGTGACGTGATAAGATATTAAGAAAAGAAAATAACTGGACAATCTGAGAGCAACACGGGAAGCACAAGTGTCAGAAAAATACTTGCAATGTGTCTAAACATGTTTTCTGGAGAGGTGTGAGGTGATAAATGGACTCTATTTTCAGAATTGGTTTGTTTGGCGGGAAGGAGGGACTCAATGAGAGCAGCAGGACACCCAGCTGGTGGAGTGTTGCTGTGTTTCTGCTTTACATCCCCTCGTCAGTGGACTGACAGAGTGTGTGAACAGCCTTCCTTCTCATCTGATTCTGCCTTTCCTCTCTGCCACGCGGTATATATCCGATTGTTGTAATTTCCCGCGAGTTGAAGCCACGAATGCACGCACACACGCTATAAATTGGCTAATGAAATGTAACAGCGTGTCTGCCACGCCCCTCTCCTATATGGCGTGAGGTGTAACCATGGTAACTCGTGAGCTGGAGGCTCCTTTTGGTGGTTTATTGATAGGTACTATATTGAAGGTCAGTCAGGATGGGAAAAGACAGATTTAAAGGTGAGAAAGACGGACTGGCAGAGGGATGTTGCATCTGTGATCCAGCTGGAGTCCAGTTTTTATCAGATGAGTCACTGCTCAGTCTGTATCGCTGCATGAGAGGAGCTCTCAAACTGGCTTTGAGGCTTGTGATCATGTTGCCATTCTGTCTCTGCAATCGATAAGTATCTATTGACACGACCACGACAGATGGCAACATCAGTAGTGTTGAAGGTAGTTGTATCTCACTATTGTAGTCTTTTTGATTTTCTGTCTTCAGGTGACCGTGTAACATCCTCAACCATAATTTTGCCTAAAATGTGTTTGTCAATACATTCATTACATGCTTTCTAGGCTGTAAATTTATTTAATTTGTTGTTTCTCATTACCCGCTGGGCCCCATGCAAGAACATTTCTGTCACCTTATCCTAAACCCTCTGACTTTCTGTGAGGCGTACTCGTTCTTGTGTTTCCAAGTCAGATTTAGTAAACTCTCTTAACTGGACGAACATGCTGTGAGTTGCTTGTTTCAGCCTGATGTGTGCCACCTGTTCACGAGGAAGTGCCCACACGTGAGATGACAGTCACCTCCCTCAAGTGTATAATCTTAAACTGTTGCCGCTAACAACTACTCTAATGTTGCTGCGCTGAAATACGCCAGTAAAATCCTAAAATCAAAAGAAAATACAACCTCAGTAAATTGGAAAGCCATGATGATGATATGGTGAACAGAATATTCCTTTTGTGTTAACTCAATTATATATTTAGTTTATTTCAGGATCACGTTTAAAGTCCAAATTCATTCAGATTAAGGTCAGAACAGTGTTTTTCCCCCCCGTGGAGGGTCAGACTCCGCTCTGTATGTGACAAAGCAACAGGTAAGACCTGTATGAAAGAACAAATCAGTTTGTACAAGTGCTTCTTGAGATCTTCTTGCTTGAGGCCTATTGTATTTTGTACTAGATTGTGTGGCCAACGGTGTGTGGACACTCATGTTCAGGCGCTTTTGTGTACTTTTGCTCTCAGGCTGTTTTTAATGGTTTGGGCAAGGTTTGATTAACATCCTGTTCCAACATGTCCCCCTGTGCATGAAGTCAGGTCCTTAAAGAAATGGTTTTCCCAGTCTGTTGTGGAAGAACCTGACTGGCCTGCACAGAGCTTTGACCTCAACCCCATCCAACAAGCCGGACTGTATCGCCCAACATCAGTGCCCTGCCTCATTAATGCTCCCAGTCCCAAATCTTGTGGAAAGCCTTCGCAGAAGAGTGTGTTGCAGCAGCAGATTAACGCCTGTCAACATTAACATTTGGGTGTAATTGTTCCAGTGTCCACATACTTTTGGTGACACAGTGCAGGCTGCCCCTTCTGCTCTGTTAATAAATAAAACAAGAACTGGCCGCACGTCAAGGTTTTGCTTTCAAAGTATGGATTGTTAATATTGATGACATTCATAGACATGAACTCACATTTGGAAGTCTGCATCTGTTTTCTGTTTGTGAGAACTGTCGTCATTGACTGGGGATAGATGCAGAGTGAATAAATAATTGATATGCAGGTTTTTTCCTTTTAAATTTGTTGGGCTATGTGAGTGTTGCCGGAATGCTGAACATTTTTAATTAGCTATTTTTTTCTTTCTGAGGTGCTCGAGGTTGAATGAGGATAAATCCGGAATAATTGGAAAATAAAACCTGGAGCAATTTTAGAAATGTCAGATTGTTAAACTCCATTAATCTGAGACGGAATCAGAAGGGAAGAGAAATATGTGACGCAAGTCATGGAAACAATGTTAAAAATTGTACACAGCCCCTTTTAAAAAGGTGTAATGCTGATGCCTAGAGACATAGGCAAGGCAAAAACATGGACATGCACTAATAAGGAAAGTTTGATTGTGATAACATGAAAAGAAAAAACAGAAAGAAATGAGACATAATCCATTTTGACCCCCTCCATGCCATCACCCACACTCTGCAGCTTATTTCTTTTTTCTGTTCATTTTAAAAAAGAACCTCAGGGTGTTATATTTACACTCTCTCACTCTCTTCGCACCTGTCCTTCTCCATCTCACTCTCTCTCACTCTTTTCTTGGTATGTAAGTAGTTTTCCTGGAAGAAGAGGAGGGGCAGGTTGATGGGAAAATTGCAGATTCTCAATTTGTCTGTCTGTGGGTGGTTTTTGGAAGAACAAAAGCAAGTTTGTGAATTATCTCAGTGGCTTTAACTTTGAGATCAAACCATTAATAAAGCGAAACCGAATAAACAAATTCTTCAAATTATAAGATGGAGGATTTTGGCCTTCTAGTATTTTTTGTTAATGGATACGTGTTTTAGTGTATATATAAAAATATTTATTGTTTCATGACTGTGTGTTTCAGTTCACATCTTACCTGAAAATTGCACTTTTGCATCATTTATTTAATTTCTATTTTGTTACATACAACTTGAACATGAACTTTTTACAAATTTGTAGGCCAACAATAAACATGTAATAAAGGAGCTCAAAACAGAGTTATGTTAAATTTTTTGATGGAGTCACTGTAGACTTTCTATCTAATCCTGAAATCAGACTGCAGCCTTATTATCAGCCCAATAATGGCCGAGTGTGAAAATTGGTTGTTTAATCCCTCATAGTGTATCATAGTGGAGGACAACCCTCAAGACGCACCACAATACAGCAAGAATGTCCACATTTCTTTTTATGTTTCTCGCTTATCGCTTATTTCTCCCTTGACATACCTAGCACTTAATGTAATAAAATTTAATTTCAGTGAATCTGTTACCATTTGACTATCCCGTTCTGGTGAGGAATTATGCCATACTGCTGCGATGTCACCCTCTGCAGACATGTGTGAAGTATGCTGCACACCCACACAGTCGCCCTCTTTGTAAGGAAAGGAAAAAGACCGATAACACACTGTTACTGCAGAGTGACGATAAATGGCTCCAGGTTCACTTTCATTCATAAAATCATGATTACATATGTAAACATATGTTGTTGGTGCTGTCAGTTGGAACGGTGAAGTTGGTCCTCGACACTTTAGTGATCACCTAGATACAGAAAAAATGTGGTCGGGGTCCAACGTGTTGTCTACAACGACTCCATGATCGCCTAATCTGACACAGTCGCCATCTCAAAAAAACAAAATAATATTGTGCAATCTGATCTCGGCATACTTCTCTCTCCCTCACCATTTTACATTTGACCTCTGACCTCCCTTTTTTTCCTCTGTCTGTTTGGTGATCAGGATGGGGGCTTCAGACAACATCTACAAAGGGCGCAGTACGTTCATGGAGGAGCTGACTGAAGCCTCAGAGATCATTTTCCGTGCAACCGAGCGTTCGCTGGTCATCCTTGATGAACTGGGACGGGGGACGAGCACCCATGATGGGATTGCCATCGCCTATGCCACCCTGGAGTATTTCATCAGAGATGTAAGTGTGTGTGTGTGTGTGTGTGTGTGTGTGCGCGTGTTTGTACATGTAACTGTGCTTGTGGGCTCTGCAGACTGCAGTGATCGTTTGTTTTGCAGAGGGAGACGAGGCTCCAGAGAGGCAGCAGAGCATCTCTTTGCAGAATTGTGGGCAAGCTTTGATCTATACTGGTAATATGCTGTTAGAGAGCAAGCTGCAATGGAAACAGGGGAGAGCGAAAGAGTGACCCCTGGACACCCAATCGTTCAAGGGATGTACGTTGTACAGCAGAAGGCCTCATTTAATCTCCTCATGAAAGACTAACTATATCAAGGCTGATGACAGGTTGTCCAATGTCCAGCTTTGCACTCTCAAGGGATCATATGTGTCCGTAATTCATCACCGCCATTTCTTATTCATATGTTTCCTGCTCTTTCTGGTCAGGATGATGTGTACGGAAAGCAGAAAGGTCCAATTTTAGCCAAAGAGAGAGGAACTGGTGCAGAGGAGAGCTGGAGATATGTGGGGCTTTTCTATATGAGAGACTGTGTGTGTGTGTGTGTGTGTGTGTGTTCTGCTGGGATCGGCGCAGTCAGGAGCCCTTTGGGTTTCGCTCAGCATTGCGTATCTCCGTTTTGACAGAACAGATGAGTGCTGTACCCTGAGAGAACGATGGAGAAAAGCGGCTGTTTGTGTCACTAAAGTGGGTTATCAATACCAGCATTGGTAATCGTTTCCATGCGGAGAACTTAAAGTACTTGTGTTTACCAATTACTGTTGAACAAACCTGATCGATAGTGTAAGCACAGATAACATCATTACAGTTTGACAGGGCCTGCGTGCTCGAGGTTGTGGCATCATTTAGGACACACAGCTGTTCATTTTCTCCGCTGTTTACGCTCCGAATATTTTCCACCGTGTAATATAAACCAAAGAAACATTAGGGCTTCCTGTTCGCTCTCGATAGATCTTTTCCAATAAGCGTGCGAAATGAGACCATTTGAATTTGAAGCTGCACCTCTGCTGTCAGACGGGATGTCAGATGGTGTGAACGCACATTTATTAACGGAGAGACCGATTTCTTTGATTGGCGCATTTGGCCGACTTACACGTTTCTGAGATCCGAGGCTCATCACGTGTACGGTATTTACTTACCTGTTGACTGTGTGGGCAGTTATCTGTGTGCTGAGGCAGGAGAGTTGCAGCTGAGCAATTAACTGCGCTGTCAAAGCGAGTGACAGAGACTAACCGTAAATATGAGATGACAGGAAATTAAAAAAATAGAAAACCACACTTGAAATGAAATCATTTTAGAAATGATAAAGTAAAGATAAAATACAACCAATATATTGTTTTAACAATGGCTCACGTTACATATATATAGTGAAAGGTATTGCTCGTGGTAATGGACCTGAAGGGAATTATCACCGGACTCCGCAGTCCACCTCCGCTCTATTTTGGTTCATAGTTGAGTTTTTTTGGCCCTGCAGACTCAGCTTTTATCCACCTCTTGTTGTAGCAGCAACAGGCGACTGTTTTCAGCGAAAAAGCTTTGATACACCGAGTACGCACTACTTGCCAAACATCAAGCAGCATGCAGACAATGTTAGCTAGCCGCTGAACACAGTGAAGCATTTCCAGTAGCAGCGAAATAGCCAGATGTGCTTTGTGAAGAAAACTGACCATGTGTTGCTCTGCAATTGTGGGATGTGAAAATGGGCAACCGTTTGCTAACAAGTTAACCATATCAAGCTTGTAAAGTGATGTCAGATCGTGTGTATTCCGCTTGTTCTGATGTCTTCAAGTGGCAAAAAAACTGTTAATGCAGCTCTAAGACTTTAAATGAGAAAGATTATAATTATCTACTTCCATTTCTGCTACGATCCACACAAATGCGGATATATCTGATACACACACAACAAAAGTGCAGAGGTCTTAACAGTTGGGTGTTAGTGCCCTCCAGAATGTAGCTTCTCCGGGGAGAAAGGATTTATCATTTCAGATGGCCTACGCTGACCTTAGGGAGTACGTATTTAATCTCGCACTTGAGGCAACTTGTTTTGCTTGCTATCGTGGATAAGCGCACCACCAGCTGTTTAGCTGACAGTCAGTGACTTACACAAACCATTTATTCTGCTTTTGGGCCTCCTGGTGGTGAAAAAGGACGAGCCCCAGGGTGCAGCCCCCACTTCAGTCCACAGTGACAGAGACCATTGATGGGTTTCTGGAATTTTACCACTAAAGCATACTTACTCTACTGTTGCCCTCTGGGTAATCAGAGCGTACACAAGCTGTGTCCAATCTATGAGAACTGGTATTTTAGTATTTGTTTATTTTCTGTTTTCCAAGACCTTAGTCAAAAAGCTCCAAATTGCCCTGAGTTACCCCTGTTCAAATATAGATGAATAAACATTTATCTTTGCAAAGCGTCTTCCAGTTTTCATGTTCTGCCAGTTCCACATTAATCTTTGGACATAATCTTGAGGTTATGTAATTCTGCTGGAAAACGTAGAATGAAAATGTGTAAGCAGCAGCTAATGCAGCAGGGAGCTGCAGTTGGCAGGAGGAGGGAGCTCTCTAACTACTTGTTGTGTAACTGCATTGATTTGTTAGAAAAGCCTTGCTATTAAAGGAAAGCCAAATAAAAGAGCACAAAAGAAGTTATGCTTTACAGCGAAAGTCCTCCTCAGTACAAGCAGCAGAAGCATCTGCGGAGTCTTTCATGTTCACTCCTCTTTCTCCTACTCGACGTCCTCCTCCTCCTCATGCTTTCCAGACTCAACTGTTCACGTCAAAAGTCAGACTACATCTCCTTTGACTTGGTTGTTATAGTAACACACCTTTCCCTGTCCCCCGGCACTCACCTGAGAGGTAGTTAAGAATGTAGATGGGTTTCATAACACCACTCCGTAAAAGAGACAGCCTTGACGCCGAGTGAGAAAGAGAAACAGAAGAGCAGAGGAGAGGATCACTAAAACTAAAGCTGGAAGTTGCTTCCGCTGGAAGTTTACGGCGGAATCACGACCACCACGCGGTTGTTTCAGTACATGTTTGTCTAATTGAATTCCTTTTTAGCTGTGATTTGTACCTCATGCTGTTCTTCAGCCATTACTCACTCTCAGACTCACTTGGACCCTCACTTTTCTTCACGCTAACAGCAGGTCCTGCCATTAGCTTCACACTAAGCTTAGCGCTACACATCGCTCTCCCCTCGTACCATGACTCAGACTCGCATGCGACTGCACTGTCATTGTAACGCTGCAGCGTGATAGCAGGCAGGCCCAGCTTTACACTTGGACTCACAGGAGAACTACAACTCACTAAAACTCACTTTTGGCTGCACACTGATGGGTAGACTTTTAGTAGAATGTACCACTCCATGTGGGCGTAAATGCTCACGCTGCTGCACAAAGCTCCTACGAAGACTCACATGTGCTCCACTGCTCTCTGCACTGCTCTGTGCCTGCACTGTACTCGTACACAGCACATGCAGAAGATGCCAGTCACATTTGCTCTCAGCTCACTGTGATTGCATTCCTTTGTCGAATTTTTCTAGCTGTTGCACGTTTGGTTGTAAGGATTTCGTGAGAAGCTTCATTGCATTTAACAAATTAGTTTTTTAGAGCAGTGGGTCCCAACTTGAGGGCGGGGAACCCAGAAAAGGGGTCTCAGGATAAAAAATCTGATAATGCAAGAAATCTAAAAGAAAAATATTTCACACAAAATAATTTGACATTTTCTGACTTTACTCCGATTTTTTTCTTTTTTCTTTCAAAATACTGGATACTTTCACCTCTTTGGGTGTCTAAAAATGAAGCGATCAGAAGCCAAAAAGGTTGTAAACCACTGATTTAGAGTAAGAATACTGAATACTTAGACATTTAGATTTTACAGAGTCAGTTAGACTATTAAAATCAGGCAATGAAATCCATTTAATATGTGTTGCCCCAGTGACCCCATCAGACAAGATTTGTATTGTTAAATGGTTAATTATCCAATTGTCTCATAACTACATAATGTGGCAAATTAGGTTAGATTACAGCTGGGATCGGCTCCAGCCCCCCGCGACCCACTAAGGATAAACGATACAGATAACGATGGATGGATGAGATGATTACAGTCGCAATTCTCATACATATACATTTTATTGTGGTTGTTTATTGACTGTAGTTATCAGTAAATACAACTATTCTTACTAATAGAACTGAACTTTTGTCAGGGAATCCTGAGCTAAAGGTAGAAAATGCTCAGCATATTTTATTGAATGATAATTTAGACAATTCATAGATTATCAGAATTGATGAGTTAAGTTAAGTTTGAGTTAAGTTTCTGTCAATCAACTGATCGTTTTCGATAGTGTTTGGACTGTAATTTCAGTGATTCGTTTTCAGGAATTGTGTCAGATTTAACTAAATCAAACTACATTGTCGTCCAAATACTCTTTCGCTGTTTGTTTGGTTTCATGCATGTTAAATCTGTTCTATGCAGGTTGTGTATGTCCCACTGCTTTAATAATAAACAGAAAACCTGACCTAAAGGACAAAACGTGATCTAAAGGAAAGGTCATCACCTGTGCACCTGTCACTGAACCTGGATCCAATAGGTTAGGCCAGTGAGAGAACAAGATTGACTTGCAGCCAGACGTCTGTGTGGCACACATGTTGTTTCATTTACCCCAAATCTCTGTCTCTCTCTCTCTCTCTCTCTCTCTCTTTCTCACTCACACACACACACAGCGCCTCAACAAGAGCCTTCTAAGTTGAGAGGTGAGAACACGAAAGGCGTTGACTTGAGTTAGAATTGGATTTGTGTCTAATTGGATAGAGAGGAGTAACACGACAGAGAGACAGCAATGGTGGTGTTGGCACCTCCAGCCTTTTTCTTAGGATCTGATTACAGAGTGGAAGCTCTCGTCTTTGACAGCGTAGCATTGTAAAACGCCTGGGAAGAGAGTGGTGATGCTCTACAGGTGTACGGTGAAACAGACACCAATTTGGAGCTCAAAACCGGAGACGGCAGACAATCAGAGACCTATTATGGGGGGAGAAGAGGTGGACAAGGTGACACAATGCAGATCACGTGGCAGATCAGCAGTCCGTCGGAGATGCTGTTTTATTTGAGCCGAACACAGCCCGTCCCATCTGGACTCTGCCTCCTTAATGTCTGAGCACTCCAAGCATTGCTCTCGTCTGTTTATAAACATACAGCAGATTTTAGCTTACACTAAGGTTGGGTATTTATAGATGTTCCTCTTTTTCCAAAACCCAGTCTACCACCTCTGATAATGTTCCCTGCATCTCCCCTTTATTTCCATCTTCCAGTATATTTTTGTCTATATCATAGTCATCTTGGAAGATTTTGAAATATAAGGTCACACACAACATTAAACCTGGATCATATTTGAGGTGGGGCTACTTTTCAACAGAATTCCCTTTAGATCTTGAGTATTGTTTTTTCTGTGTATGCGACTAGCTTTTGTTTTCCTTATCAGTTAACTTAAAGCTTTTTGTGTTAACAGTGGATCAAATGATGAGGTGTGACTCGTAGTGGTGAACCTGCAAAGAATTATGAAAATGAATAAGCATTTTAGTAGGTTTCAGCTCTTTGTAGTTTTGGTTCGGTCTCATCGCTCTCAGTGTTGTTCCGTGGCGCAGCAGGCAGCTGTTCATTTCTGATAAACACACTGCACACTGCATATCCTGCAGACAGACAGTCAGCAGACAGACAGTTAGTGACTAGCTGGTGAACACAGTGGAGCATTTAGCAGCTAAAGAGCCAGATATAGAGCTAAAAGAAGAGGGGTTATTGGTGGCCAAAAACACGTGTTCAAACGAACACTAATGCTGCTCCATGACAGCTGGATGTGTAAATAAGCTACTTTTATGCTAACATGTTCAACACAACAACTTTAAATGGGTGATAATCCACCAGTCTTCCAGCACCAAGTGGCCATAAAAAACACATTTCAGGTTTAGGACAAATTGTTTAGTCTACAAAAAGCGAAGAGGCATTTTTCAGAACCTCAAAGAACGTCTTTAAACTGCTTATTCACTGTATAACTGTGGATGTACAAGATTATAGAGCCTGAAACCAGCTAAATGTTTGGATATTTACTCGTTAATTACTTGAATGATTATTCAATCACAGAAATTGCCCGTGATTATTTTTGTGGTTATCGAGTAATCGATTTATTTTCTAATCCTTTCAGCACTCATTTCATCTGATTGTCCGGCTCTGCGGAGCACTTCTGTCAGCGCACCCCGGGGTGGTCTGGTAATGAGCGGCTATTAGCACCTAATCTGACCATTATCCGGGCTGCAGCCTCCCTCTGCCACTCTCCGTTTGTTTTCACCTTTCAGTGTAGGTGGACAGGAATGATTGAAGTGTGTGTGTGCCTGTGTGTGCGTGAGTTGAGCGTTGTAAATGGGTTTCAGAAGGTGCAGGTCTGTGTGTCTTTGTTCGAAGCATGTGGGAGTCTCCCTGCACGTCTCTCTCAGAGGGAGGTATTGCTTGTGACATGTGACCTTTCTTACACCGAGCGGTTAGCGGGCCGATCCTGAACCAAGCCGGCCGAGTCCTGCAGCCGCCTGTCTGCTGCAATGATGTAAGATACAGGCCTGCTTCACCATGAGAGCTCATAGACAAATAGTTATCATTACTGTTATCATAAGACCTAATAATGATTAATACTAATGTTTTTGGGATGATTAATCCAGCATTAGTTATTGTGTTTCAAACGTTTGTAACATTGTCAAGACTATTCTCACAATAGTTTGTGTTAATGCATCCTCACTACTCCCATTTAGGTATGATTGGGTTGTTAATGTAAGTAAGCAGGAAAAGGAAATGCATTTGTTTTAGCTAAGAGCTCCCAGCAGCTGTCCTGAGAGTGCAGCGCTGAGAGTGAAAATGTTTGTGCATGCATTTGAGAGAGAGAGGGTGAGCGAGGGAGTGCATGCACGTACGCGCCACCTGCGTTTTGTGATTTTCACGTCTCAACCCTAATGCCAGAATTCAATCACGTAGCCTTTGGGTGGCTCCCAGGCCTGACCGAGATTAAAGAATGGCGGGATGAGATAAAGGGCTATCCCTTTGCTCAATCTCTCTCCAGAGACTGAAAATCCTGCTGTGGTGTTTAAAGTGAAAAGCAGAAAAAAAGTGTGAAAAAAAGAGTGACTGACTGCAGAAATCCTCAAGAGAAAGGGAAAAGTAAATAGACTAATGTGGGGAAAAAGTGACACAATCCTGCATGCATGTGTTTATGCTGGTGGTAATATTACACACAAAGCATGTCTTCGTGCATGAGCTCAGCGCACTGCAGGGCACAGAGGCAGTTGAGTAACACTGGGCCAAAGTACAGTAGATGTAGATGCTTTGCACTTTGTTTTTCAGCTTCAACTTTTGCTTAGTTTTGCTAACACAGACAGTGTTACATAATGCATCATTTGTTATGATGCCTACCATTTGGTAAATGTATCACTTTGTCATTTCTTTGTCCTTTGTCTTTCTGTTCTTCTTTCCTCCTACTTTAAATAAATAGTAAAATAAAAAATAATTTGTAAATAGTCACTGAGGTCAAAGAACACACGTTAGTAGAACTGAATCAAGATCCCAATGTTTAGGCATATTAATCATATAGTTGTAGTAAGGGTAAAGATACAGGTTATGTATAAAGGCTTTTTTAGTGAGCGTGCTGTGCGGAAGAGGTAGCTTTGTAGATCAGTGGGGGATTGATATGAAATGTTATATAGACATTCATGGTCCCGTGAGGATGAATCCAAATGACTTTGCTGACTTTTCCTTCAGTTCCACCAGCAGGTCAAAGTTCCCACTTATCCACTGAAACATCTTTTTTTAAATTGAGTATAATATCTCGACAACTATTGGATGGATTACTGTGAACTTGAATAGAGATCTTCATGTCCTCCTCAGGATGAATTGTAATAATTTAAGTGATACCTTAACTTCTCAACAAGTCGAAACACTTTGGTTTATGAGCAAATACTAGTGACATCAGCCTCAGCTGCACTTTGTGTTTAGTTCTAATCAGAAAGTATTATCGTGCTAACTTGCTAAACTGGTGAACATGGTAAACATTACATTTGCCAAATGTCAGCATGTTAGCATTGTCATTGTGAGCAGGTTAGCATGCTGATGTTAGCATTTAGCTCAGTACAATGCAGCCTCAGAGAGCTGCTAGCAGCAGACTCTTGTCTTGAGAAATCCTTGTTTATTTTGCGGTTATGGTCTCACCTTGTTTATGAGAATGTTTCTGTTTAATTATTGTGTTTTATTGGACTTTGGCTCATTGATTTTCATATGTGATCATTATTCGATCAATGTGACCTCTCTTACACCTGGCGGGTAATACAATGTGCTCTGGGTATGTTAAACAGATAATTGCAAATACTACGACAATAACCTAACATTTACTTGGGTTTTTATAGGATTTCCTTGTCTACATTCGGGCACGCTGTGATCTGATCTCATTTTTCACAGGCACTATGAAAAGCTGGTGCGTAGGTGGGAAGGTGGTAGTTCTATTGTCAGTAAAACCAAACATGGCAGGTGGAGGGTCACCACAAGTGACATTACTGTACAGCCTGCACTCACTTTTCTTACTTTTACCTACCAGAGAAACCGTGTGAAACAACAGAAGCTTCTCTGGCAGCGGCGGCAGTAATGGCATTCCTGCTTATAACTATGCTGTTTTCCACCCCTCCGCTGGATGTTTTCTCACTAATGTGAACAACATGTACAGACTGCATTTACAGCTGGCAGACCCTGTGTATGCAGTTTCCCTGATCCTTAACATTTGATGCCAGGTGTAAAAGGCCAAAGAGCCGCCAGAGACTCTGTGGATGTTCTGAATCTTAACACTTCACTCTTTCCTTCCTTCTGTCAGGTGAAAGCCCTCACTCTTTTTGTGACCCATTACCCACCTCTGTGTGAGTTGGAGCAGGCGTATCCTGAACACGTGTCTAACTACCACATGGCTTTCCTACTCAATGAACCTGACATCGCCACTGACACTGACGGTATGCTTGTGTGTGTGTGTGTGCGTTTTTGTGTGCATACGAAAATGCTTTCAGTGTTTGTTTTGGCAAAAAATGATGGGTTGCCAATCTTGTTAACAATCTTACTTTGGCAATTTATAAATCATTATCACTTGGCACTTTGCGTGTGTGTGCGCTGACAGGTGGAGAGGTTCAGCCAGAGTTCATCACCTTCCTCTACCAGTTAACTGAAGGAGCTGCAGGGCGTAGCTATGGCCTGAATGTCGCCCGATTGGCTGACATCCCGGACTCTATACTTCACAGTGCTGCACGCAAAGCCAGAGAGCTGGAGAGCATGGTCAACGCCAGGAGGTACGGCAAACACACACTCACTCCACTGTTTTTACAGATAAACATCAGTTTACTGGTCCAAGGAAGTACAACTCAGCCCGTGGAAACATTTGTAAAATGTATCTGTAAATGGAAAGAAAAGAAAATAGTTCAGATGATGTCTTCAAGGTTATCTCGGTTTGGGAACAGAAAGCCTGCGTTACAAACTGGAGGTGTGAAGTTTCAAAGATGTGGGTGTTTAACTGGCAGGAAGGGTCTAAGTGGGCGTTGAGACTGAAGACAGCTCGGGGATGGAAACAACGCAGGGGGCTGCGTTGGCTGGGGAGTGCTGTGAGATCCAGGAAGTCCAGTTTGAGTAACAGTTCAGTTTCCAAAACACTGCACAGCAATTAGTTTAACCCTGAATCCGGACTTTACAACTTGTGAAAGGCAGCTTTTTTATCTTTTGTTGTGATGACCGTGGGACAAACAGTAGAAATACGCTGTTTACGCTACAAAGTAATCTACCATGTTTTTGATGACTTTGCGCTGCGTTGTGGCCAAGGTTGAATCTGGTTCAACTTTTTCCCCCCACTGGCCTCATTCAAATGAACGAAGGGGCTGTGTCTTTCAGCTCTGCTTTGAAGTCGGTCTGAACGCAGCCTAACGCGTAAACACTATCAAGTTGCATTATGGGAAATGTTGGATCCAGTGTTATTGGAGACTTATTAAGGACTAAAAGTCAGGCTATATCTGCTGCTATCATTTTCTTTTTCAATCTGTCTCTCACAAGTCCCCCAACTTTATGGAACGTTGTCTCATAAATCACAACATATCTCGTGTTCCTGCACTTTTGGAGAGTTTCTTGAATACTGTTCAGTCCAAATGGAGCTTGACAGCTGAAAACTCATAGTGTGTCCTGAATAAATAAATCCCGAAGCAGCTCCAGCGACACTAAATTGACTGTTTATTTAAGCTTTAACACTCAAATGAACTTGATTTCATTCTTGTGCTGACACATCTGAACCAGAAAATGTACCAATATTCTGGGAATATCAGACTGGGTACAGATAACTGGTGGAGCTCAGACTTGATGACACCAAGGAGTGTTGCAGAGGAGAGAGAGAGACCTACAAGCAGCTTTGTGACGGGAAATTTTCCGGTTTGGAATTTGTTGACCACTGCAAAAATGTGACCTGTTTGATCCTGAGTCACAACCAGTTTTAACCGAGCTTCATTTTCTTTTTGGTGTCAACTTCATTGTAGATGTTTTTAGAGACTTCTCATGGCATCTGAAATGGATGCAGCCATTGGCACCTCTGATGGCCAGTACACCACCAAACATCAAGGCTCAGAAATTTAGTGTGAGTTTCCAACATCCACTTTTATTTAGCCGTGTTTGTGCTGCAATTTTTCATTAGCAGATACGTTCTGTTTGAAGTTCAGATTTTCTAAATGAATGTTCCTAATCTGGTTATTAACTAAAATACAATTTTAGTAAATATAAATGGGCTGGATTTATTGATTAAAATCTAATTCAGATGGTTTCGTCATGGCATATTTTCTCCCAGGGTTTCCAAGTCTTATTTTCTTTCACCTTATTACATTTTCCAAGTATTAGGAGGAATGCACCAGAGCACATTATTGGGTAAAGGAAGAGAAAATATATGTTTTTTTTAATGCTGATGTGGACAGGTTTTTCTATTAGGAGGAGCCTCACACTGCTGGGCAGAGATGTTCCACTTACGATTGAGTTAGGAAGCTGAAATACTGCAAATTTATAGTGTTTTGCTGTCAAAACGTCAGCATATTGCCCTTTCTCCAAATACAGTCTTCTGTCTCTGTAAAATTGTACACGCCATCTCCTCGCTCTGTAACAGACAGCCTGCTGGGAGTTGAGTGCTGCTTATCCTCTTCCTAAGTAATCTTCACCATATGAAATATTTGTCAGCGCACACACACACACACACACACACACACACACACACAGATATACCTCTCCATCAATGTAATCCCCCCCTATATGAAATGTTTGTCCTTTGTTGGAGTGAAGCCATGCTGAGTACACAATAATCGCACACAAAGGAGGAGTTGAGCCACTGGTCTGAGGTTAAGAACAGGGATTTTATTGTACTCTCACACAGCTGTGTGTGTTTTAAGGCTCAACACAGGTGGGCTCATGTGAGGATGTACAATAGTTTGATATACGATATTTTGTTTATGCAACATTTCCGTGTCTTCGTCTCTCTAGGAAGAATAGGAAACTTCTCTCAGATCTTTGGTGCATCTCCGACAAAGCATCCCTCGTGAAGTGGCTACAGTCAAACTCCTGACATCGCTGTAGTGGTAGTCGCCACCATCAGAACACACACATGAAGAAGAGAGAACCCAGCTATCAGTGGATGAGCATGCTCAAAGACAAATATCCATGCTTAGAGATGTAAAGACTTGTTTCAGAAAGCTGCTCTTTTTGTGGGAGTACATGGATTTTAACCATCTCAGGTTCCGGTTATCATCATCTGTACTGTAACCTAATTGTCATAAAATCAATTAACGCCAACTTATCAAGATCTGACCTTCTAGGCTATATGTGACATCGGTGTGTTTGTTGATTAAATAAACAAAAAACAGACAAACATGTCGTGCTTGCTGCTCTTTGACCTTAAAAACTCCACAGATTTAGCATTGCGCAACTTTAACATTGTCGGCATACCGGTGGACAGTTAAAAAAACCAAAAGAATCAATGCAGCAGAGATATCTTTTTTTAAATTTTATTCCACGCTTTCTTCTCCCGTGTCTCACTGACACTTCTGTTGGAGATTCAGGTGTGTTATGCTAGTAACGGCTAATGTAGCCTGTAGCCTCCAGCCTCCAATAGAGATGAGGAGCGGGCTGCAGAGATCTGGTAAGCTCGCTTCTTTCCAACTCCACTCCCCCAGATTTATTTCATTTTGACTGATGTTTTTTTATCACACTTCCTGCAGCTTCCTCTGGACCCTCATAAGACTCAAAAAGACCTGTAAACATGCTTTGTGTGTAAAATTGATGAATTGCCCTTTTAAATAACAACTACAACATTTCTTGTTGATGAGCAGGACACGTGAAGGAAACAGGATTTTGACATTAGGAGCCATGACTTAACACCGGGTTTTGTTTAGGTTGAATATTGTACTCATTTATATATATTTTTCTAAATCCATGAATGTATTCGTTAGTGTGCACTCTTTGCTATCGCACAACAAATCACAGCATTTGCCAATGAGAAACTCTGCATTATATCTATAGCTCTCTCAGTCACTCTTAAACGCGCGCGCGCACACACACAGACACACACACACAGACACATCCAACTCACGCTCCGCCTTTAATTTCGCCAACTCCAAGATCAGCGCGCATCGC
>JAVQJL010054297.1:0-14771 GCA_036024295.1 Nannoperca obscura | reverse complement strand
TTGCAGCCTGTGGGGCTCAATGAGAAGTAGGTTGGCCTCAATGTGAGGAGAAATGATGGACTGTGCAATTAGATTCCTGCCTTTTCAAGGTGGGAATCCAAAACTCTCTGTTCCTAACCCTCGGACTAAAGCCCTTAGTCGCTCCTGGTAGAGTCTCGTGGTCCTGGTACTCTAACAGGGTCCCGTGGTCCTGGTACACTGAATAAAGACTTAATTTTCCTATCAGATTCTCTCGTGGTCCTGGTACTCTCTAACCCTCCAAAATTTGACACAACGCTGCCCGACTGACACAACGCTGCCCGACTGACACAAGGCTGCCCGACTGACACAACGCTTCCTGACTGACATCCAGGCTCACTCTCTGACACCCAGGCTTCCTCTCTGACACATTGACACTGGGCGATTTTTCTGCCTTTTCTCGTCATTTACCCGCCTGTGGGCCACTGTGAGGCGGACAAAGGACCTCCGTAAAATCAGCCTCCCCTGTCTTCAAACACTGTGTTCCTATCATTGTACAGACAGTGGTATTGGACTTTCGTGAAATTTGCTTTTGCTGGCAAAGTGCTCACTTTTGAGCAATCTCCCAGCAAAGACTTAGTCTATTTATTTCCTCTCTCTTTTTCATGGCTCTAGTACTCTGGGCTTTTGGTGGGCCTGGTACTCTACCCTGCGCACTTATATTTTTTGTCCACATGGGAGTTCCAAAATTACGTCCCCCGCCCCCTTTAATTTAGTTGATTATAATTCTCTCATTTTTATTCATTTGTTCATTTTTGTTCATTTTTATTCATATTCATTCATTTTGATCACCCAGGCTGCCCCTCTAACACCCAGACTTGGACTTTTTTTACCTTCTCTCTTTCGTGGCTCTGATGCTCTGGGCTTTTTGGCGGGCCTGGTTCTCCTAACTCACAAAATCAACCAACTAAAAAAATATATACCTTACCTATTCTATTAACTATTTTCAGCTAAGAAACAAAAGGTTTTTCTACCAGTTTGCTTTCTATGTTCTATTATCTACTCTTTATCTTAACAACTCTACCCCACCTACTCAACCCCCTTTTAAACCAGGTGAATGTCCTTCTTCAATTTGTCTGAACCAATCCGGCGAGTCGTCATCAGTGATGATGGATCTCAGGTGTAGTGGGGTTTCTCCAGCTTCCAGTGAATGTAGTTCCTGTTGACCTCATTTCCGGGGACTTTTCAAAATAAACTTAATAGCTTCTTATATTAGAGTCTTTGGTTATTCACATAACACAGAGTGGAATATTTTTTACAGTTAAACATGGTTGTTAAAGTGAGGAAGATGCAGCATAATCACACCGGATTCAGTTTGTCTTGGTTTTTCAAAATATGAGCTTCTTTTCCGAACCTCCTTTATGAAAAGTTTGGCTTTGAATGAAATCAAAACACACAGATTCAGTATTTAAGATTTTTAATATGGACAGCCGACATCAACAAACAGTCAACATCCACAATAGAATCACAGCAGAAATACTTGTTTTTTTAGGGTTACATTGAATGTCATTCTGAAACCAGCAGCTGAGGTTTGTCCTCTGTAGGGCACCATAGATCTCGTGTCATGTTCACTCCAAAATGGATTTGTTTTATTTACTGAACCAGTTTCTTAAACTTCTGATCAGGATTTACAAAATGTCTTTAGATTCTAAGTACGTGTTGGGTAATGATATTTTAAAAAGTAACTAGTTACATTACAACATTACTGTTACCTATGAAGAAAAGTAACTTGTTACAGTACTTTTGCATTACCAACAATGAAAACCCCTTTGCAATTCCTCGTACATTTTGTTTACATAGTCCAGAGGGCGCACAGCCCAAAGTACATCTACCTTTAAAAGTATCAACCTGTCTATAGTCTACGCACATCATCTGTAAGTCTGCAGGCTAATAACAGGATTGATAGATGCAATAACCCAGTTACAACTCTTTAAATGATTATTGATTTATGTTTGATTACAAGTAAACATAACATCAAGAGGGTACCTAGGCTCGGTGACCACAGCTTAATAAATTAATGCAACATTTGTAATTTTTTGAAACGAGTTGAATTATTTGAAGTATATGAAAGTAAATTAAAATTGAGGGCACCATACACGTGTGCAGCCTTTTGGCTACAAGCTTGTTAATTACCCTCAGAGTAACGCCTTTAGATAAACTTTACACTTCCCGTTGCTGCATCACCAGTGGCATCATATTCCTCGTCTATTCTACAACCATTGTTGTAGAACTGTGCCAATTGTTCACAACATAGAGGCCATCCTCTCTGCCGTCTCCCTAACTGAGCTACACATGCAACTGTAGGATTGGATACCTTCCAGGAGTATGCAGCTACGTTCGACAACAAGGAAAGAATGTGTCTGAGATTTTCTTGTTTGTTGTGGTAACAAAAGAAATCATAAAGTGGGGAAATACAGTAGAATTTTAACAGCAACGGATTGACTTGATCAAGAAATGAAAACCTTTTGTCAGGATCTCAGGACACACACACACACGTTTATTGACTAATCACTACATACATATATTGGAAACATATCTGTACATCTGCGTATGCTTGTTAGCTTGTCTGTCTCAGTAGTGCGCGTTTCTCTCTCTGTCACATGATGTGTCTCACCTCAGGCTTCACCCACACAACTGGGTGTTGTGTTTTCAGGTAAAGACGCATTTATAGCAGAGCTTCTGGATTGGTTCACAATTCCTCCATTTATTATGATGTCATCAGTCTGCAGAGGGCGAAGCTGGAAATGTGACAACTAAAAAGACAGGTGGACATTTCCTCCAACTGTCTCCCTCTCTCTACCCGTCTGTATGTCTACCTGTCTGTCAGTGGAAGACAGTCTGTCTCCAGCGTTTGTCAGGTGTGAACGGCCACAGACAGTCGATGATGGCGGAGGTGAAAGGTCGCGGTTCGACACTCAGGTTCAGCAGCTCCAGACGAGAACAGTTTAACTGACTGTTGATTGGACGAAGAGTTGACGCTGCCGGCTGCTCCGTCAGCTGCAGACAGACAGACAGAGAGACGTATTAATACTATAAGTTATTAAAACTACAAATCATCATGTGAGTATTTATAATAATGCTGGCTGATATTTGTTACAGTACTGTGAATATATTTTATTATATGTACAGGTCTATTCGTAAACATATTGATTAATGTATCTTCACTAGTATATTAGTAAATATATTGATATATTTACAGGTATGAGGTGGTTGGACGGCAGGTTGAAAGCCTGAGCGATCGCAATGGCCATCTCATATTTGGTCATCTGCTCTTTAGCTGAGAAATGAAAGATTCCTCTGATAGACGGGTCCTGGCAGAGGGACAGACAGGTAGAGAGAGGGTGATTATGACAGGGAGTGAGAGGGACGGACCGGTCTCTCTTTCAGACAAACAGTTACCTACCTGTCTTGCTCTTTCTGACAGTTTCCTGCAGACAGCGGCGACGTCTCGGGTGTCGGTGGGGAACCTCTGCTGGCAGTGATCCAGGGTGCAGCTCTCTGTCGCCTCCTGGACTTTGAGCCACAGTGACGTCACCGCGCTCTCCGACACTGACTCCACCTCCCCAAACAGAACGGGCACCCGCAGCACCACTGCACCTGAGAGAAAGACAGGTGGGGGACAGAAACAGACAGGTAGAGAGACACAGAAACAGACAAGTAGGTAAACACACGGGCGGGCAGACAGACAGTACAGGAGACAGCACAGACAAGTGACAGACAGAAAGACAGGTTGAGAGAGACAGGTGAGAACACAGACAAACAGGTGAGTGATTGACGTGTTGTAAATACTGTCAGGTTACAGGATCATGTCAGCAGATCAATTTAATGATTAACTGATGATAACTCGTACTAATGATGACAGTTTGATCTTTTTAACCGCGGACAGCCACATCTTAGCCGACGATAGAAATCCTATATGCAACACATCGCTGCCATGTTACTGTAACAATGTTGTTTTGCACCAACCAAATACATCAATACAGAGACAGACAGGCAGACAGACAGATACCTGGACAGTGTCTAAGTGTCTCTCTCTCTCCCTCCAGTTTGGTGCGGCCGTAAACGTTCAGAGGATTCGGACTGTCGTCTTCTCCGTACGGAGGATTCCTCCCATCAAACACGTAGTCGGTGCTGATGTAGAGGAAGAACGCTCCACTAAGAGCTGTAAACATCATCATCATCATCATCATCATCATCATCATCATCATCATCATCATCATCATCATCATCATCATCATCCTCCTCCTCCTCCTCCTCCTCCTCCAAACATACAAGACACACAAAGATCAACATGTTCTGCTGCTGATGTGGAGGAAGAACGCCCCACACAGTTTCATTAACATACATATATTATACATGATGTAGTAGTAATAATAATATATCTTTATCACTACTGACAACTGAGTTTCCTCCTTAATTACTGTATTGTGTGTATTATTAATCACTGTAGAAACAGCAGCCAGACATCCTGTGGACACACACACACAAACACACACACACCTGAAACAGAACATGTAACATGTCATCGCCTACCTGCCTCCTTGGCGAGCGTGCTTGTGGCGTGCACGTTGAGATTTACAGCTGCTTCTGTGTGTCTGTCCACAACATCTGGACGTCTCTCTGCTGCACAATGGACGATTACATCAGGCTGTGACAGAGATTTATGTATAAATAATTAATTAGTCAAAGATATTAAAATTGAAACATGTTTATCAGAAACATGTTTATTTTAGTCAGTGAAGGTAAAAACATTTCCCATGCTTAAACAGTTCCAGTGGGCTGGAAATGAACTAGATTATGGGCTCATGTATTATTAAAGTGTATGGCTTTAATTTTAGAGGACATAAAACTAACAGAGTGCCCCGGTACTAAAACCTCACTGGAATTTTTGAAGTGGTGGTGATCATATGTGAAGATTATCTTGTTGAACATTAGGCTGCATGCAAGTGTCATCAAGTCTTGGTTTTCATCAGTCCAGAGGAAGACTTTAGCTGATGGTGCAACGGTGATATTAACGTTAACATCACCCAAAGGAAAAGCACACACACTCATTACCATGTGTAACACTGTAGTACCATGTGCAGCATAATGTAGTACCTTGTACTCCTGCAGTAGTCCTCTGACGGCTTCCTCGTCTGTGAGGTCACAGCGGAGGAGGCGGGGTCTGGCTCTCCTGTATCCGGTCCCGATAACCAACCAGCCACTGCTCTGAAACTCTCTGCAGACAGCTCGACCCAGAAGACCCGTCGCCCCGGTAACCAGGACCCTCGGAGCCGAGACCATAGCCTCCTCCTGGGGAAAACAGTATTACATCACTAAACACATTAGGACCTTCCTGGAATATACCACATTTACTTCCTGTTAAGAGTCTCAGCCTAAACCTACATCAAAATTTAAATCAATTCAAACTGTAGCAGCTGATTCCAGGTCAGATCTGAAGTCCCTCACTGCAATAAAAAACTGAGAACACCTGGAAAACGTAACGTCAGCAGCATTAGTGCACATTTATCAGTTATGTGATCAATACAATCAATTAATTGTTTATTCCGTTTTTGAAAAAGTAATAAAAGTAGAAAATCTAAATCCCTGTTATGAAACTTACTCTGTTTACAGTGATCAACTCAGTCAATCGATAAATGATTCAGTATTTCTTCATCTAAAAGCCGTTAGCTGTGTTAGCTGTTTACAGGTGAGGGTTTACCTGAACCAGCTGCACGCGGCCCGGGCTGAAGATAATCCTCAATTCTGCGCCTGCGCGGCTCATCTTTACTGTCTGATCAGAAACGTTTCGGTGATTTATTACCGATATTGATCACCCAGCGCCTCTCTGATTTTCTGATGCGCAGTTGGTACTCTCTTCCGCTTCCGCTCTCACGCGGATCAGCTGTTTACCGTAAAGCAGCTGTCGCGGTGATGCTAGCTGGTTAGCATACAGGCTAACAGAGCTCAGAGAAGAAACTTTGAATGATGTGAAATAAATCGAAAGCTGAAATGACTCCGTTTTTATTAAACACGTTCCGTTTGTCCACAGAGATAAAACAGCTGAGACCTGATTTAACATGAACACATTATTTCTCACAACACCAGTGTTTGAACTGAAGCTGTTGAAAACACGGAATAAAAACGCAAACTGTGAATATACCTCGGAACCTCTTAACTCAAATCCAGGCATCTGATCCAGAACCAGCTTGCAGACCAGTAGAGACCAATAGAGACCAGTTAAAAAACTCCCGTTCTAACAGGCAGTAGCGTGTCCTCTTCTTCTTCTGGTTGTAGAAGCCACCGTCACTTTGATGGTGCACAGCGCCACCTCCTGTACCGGAGTGTGGAGTGTATAAGATACTGTCCCTGGGTTACTTTACATCGTTAAGTAAATAAAATAGTAATCAAATGATAGTATTATTAATAATATGTGTTGTCACGGTGACGCACAGGTGGACAGAGGAACTTTTCACCTTTCACTGTAACACACACACACACACACAGGGATCTGCAGCCTCGTCTGTCAATCACCTCCTGAAATAGAAAGCTGCAGTCTGATACCGACTCTCTGTGTTTATCTGTCTCTTGACCGTCCTCTCTCTCTCTGAGCCTGCAGTCTGTCACCAACACTCAGCCTTTCTCTCTCTCTCTCTCTCTCTCTCTTGCAGGACAGTGGGTGTTGATCGCCCCAACATTGAGCTGGTGTTGAACCGAGTTTAAACTCAAACAAACAGGATTCTACATAGACCTCTCTGGGACCAGAACTGCACCTGAACTGGCACTGATGGATCAGAAAACCTGAAGAATTCTGGGTAAACTTCACTGTCAACTGTGAAATGTTTCTTTGAAGTTGGACCCTAATTACTGACAAAATCACAGAGACTCCAGGAGTCTCCTCCAGGAACCAGAGCAAGGATTGATTCAGGATCACTGTTCTTAACCAGGACCAGGATCTCTATAAGAAGTCTGAATCCAGAACAGACAGCTAAATCTGATCCTGGTCCTGATCCAGAATCTTCAGAGGTAAGAACAAGTTTAAAATAATCTGACTGTAGAACTTTTATTGCTTGAATTATTTGTTTAGAATTTATTGATTTATTCTTCTAAAGAATCATATTTGCTGAGAAACACTAAAAAGAAAATGTTTCCATATTTATTCTAAACTTTTATTTCAGAACTTTCTGTTGAGTCGCAGTTGTGAACAACTCAACACTAAAAAACAGAAACTGAATTTATTAAACTGTGAACATTTTTAAATTAAAAGTCATGAATCAAATTCTTTTGAATTTTTAAGAATCAAATTCAGGTTTGTATTGACTGATTTGTGGACAGTAACGTCCAGTCATATCTAATAATAATAATAATATATAACCTGCTGGTTACAAACATGTTAACACCTCGACCTGATGTGTTTTAATCAGTTACTTTAATGTTTGAATTCACTGAGAAACATTTGATAGAATGATTTACTACATTGACTGAAGTTAAACATCAGACGTGAAGTCGAGAGACACAAGATGTTTACTGTGACAACCTCATGTATTTGTTCCACTTCCTGTTTGTCTCTTAGCTTCGGGTGGCTATTGCTTACTTAAGTAAATACAAGTCAGAAGTTCACACAGTCTGCTTTAATAACCTGACATCATCACATACAGAGTTAACTATCTTAAAATCAATGTAACGAGTTCACTGCAGTGTTTTCATCTTTCATCTCCACAGAGATAATCAATCAAACTGATCAAATCTTCAGATTGGACAGAAACTAGAAATGATGAGCACCAGACTGGATGGAGGAGGAGGAGAAGGAGGAGGGAGGGAGTTCTTTGTCAGCGCTCACCGCTGCCCTGAGGTCGACCTGCTGCCTCATCACAACCCTGAGACACAAATCCATCCGCCATGTTCACTAGTTCCTGCTGAGAAAAGCTCTGAGTCCACCTGCTCAGGTCACTCTGAGGCGAATTACCTAGAAGTCTCCTCCACCTGTCACTCTGAGGAAGAGGAGGATGAAGAAGAAGGACAGGGGGAGGAGGAAGACGGGAGTATCAGCGACTGGTCAGAGGAGGATCTTTCCCTCCACTTCTCTCCCTCCGTCATCCTCCCATCAGATGATGAAGAGTCAGATCCAGAGAGCGGCTTCAAGTGTGTCGACATTACCGTAGAACCGCAGGTGAGTTTCATCGTCAAATAAATAAATAAATAAGGGGAATACAGGGGAAATGTCTCCTTCTGCCTCCAGTCGAAGTTACATTACATTTAGGCATTCAGCAGACGCATTTATCCAAAGCGACTTCCAAATAAGAGCTTTACATAAAGTGCATAGAACCATGATGGAAAACAACAAGACATCTCATCAAACTTGTAAGAGATGAATCACAAGTGCTGTGAGTAAGAACATCGCTGCCAATGGCAGAATCCAAAAGAGCATCACATCTAACAACAGATGATCTACATTAGAAGCTGTGGGTTTGGTGGAAGGGGCTTAACGGAGTGAAGAGTTTCTGTATTTCCTGTCAGACAAAAGATCATGTGACCACGTTAGTTTTCAGTCTGTTTATGGTGAAATATAAAAGTGCTTCTGCTGCTCTGTTGATAAACAGCAATACTTCATGACTGTCAGCAGCATGTTCAAAGTTTCTGACGCACATCACCCATCACATTTTCATTCATTCGTTTCGTTCAAGTGTCTATGCTGATGATACACTTTTATGTTGTAACACAAAGTAACAACAACAACAACAACTAAACTAAACTAAAATAACAACTACAACCTGAAATCAGCTGCAAATATCTTTTATCAAAGAATAAAGACTGAACTGAAAATTCTGAAACATGTTGAAAATGTAGGGAAAAAAAGTTTTTGATTTTGTCTTCTTATTGATTGGCCTGTTGTATCAAATAATTGTATTATTTGATTGTCATCTGTGTTTTCACCTGTCACTTTTCATCCAGGTGAAAGGTCAGGAGGGGCAGGGGCTTAAGATGGTCCCAAAACTACAGATTCAACTAAAGAAGAAGGACACAGAGAACATCATTGACCAGGAGAAAACCGAGAAACTACAGGTATGACTCCCACCACTTCACCTGTCCGAACCTGTCTGTCTACCTGTCTGTCTGTTTACCTGTCTACCTATCCAGGTGAAACTGAAGGGTAGACCTGCTGAAGAGGGAGGAGTTAACAGTGATGTGTTAGCCAATGAGTTGTTCTGCCCTACTGCCCGTCACCACCCTGATCTGTTGCTACGGCAACACAGTATGCCTGCCTCCATCCACCCACACTCAACAACCAGCAGTGATGTGGACAGCTACAGAGTCTACAAGGGCCTGGTCGCAGGGGCCAGTCAAGGTAACAACACCTGTACCTGCCAGAAAGCCCTGCGCCTCACCTTTACCTGTCGGCGCTGATACAACACCTGTAGGTTCCAGGTGTTGTATCAAAGCTGGAATGTTACAGACACCTTGTTCACAAACAGTTTAGTGTAATGTATGACCACTTCCTGGCACAGTCTGAGGTTGTGATCAGGTTTTTGTTTGATATAAAAACACTTCGGTTTGTTGTTTTTAGGGTTTCATGTTGGAGGACACTCGAGGCAGCGACTGCAGAAGTCCTTCTCTCTCGACGAAACGAAAACAAAGATGGCGTCTTGCATCATTAAGAGCGTTCTGTCTAAGAAGATGCAGGTGGAGCAGAAGAACTCCTATTTGCAGAAGAAACCTGCGATTTTACCTAGCCTTCCCCAGCGTGGAGAACAGCAGAGGGTGAGGGAGGGGGGAGGAGGTAAGACAGGTGGAGGTGTGTTTAAAGCTCCAGTTCATGTGGTGAGAGACATGAGGAGTTTAGTTAAAAACACCTACAGCCTCTCGTTCTCCACAGCTTCAACAACAACACTGGAGAACAACAACATGCCAGCAAGCTTCAAGGTGATTGGTCGGGAGGACAGCCCCCCCCCCACTTACCAGCAGGCAGTGGGGGTCAAAGGTCACAATGAAACAAAGAGGAGCTGTCAATCTTCAGGACATTTTGTCCAGGTCGCTGCATCTGTCAGCCAGGACAAGAACCAGAGCAACAGATTCAGTCGGCCAATCACCAAGCAGAGACGAGGCAGCGAGCCAATAATAAGCAGAGGTAAGGTGGATGATGTCACCAACTCAAGTGTCAGCAGTGATCTGATAGGGGGGAATCAATCAGAGAGAGCCAGAGGTGTGAGCCACCAGGCTGGGACCTCCCTCCCCCTTTTTGCGTTCAAACAACCTCCCCCTCCCATCCCCTCCACCTCCAGGCACTTCCAGGGGACCCATCCTCCTCTTTCTGCCCAAGAACAGAGTTCCATCCTGGATGTGTCCTCTCAGTTTGCCCCCAATTCCTCCCAGCAAATGCACCTCTCCTATTTCTACACCCCCACCGGCCTGCCCGCTTATCCTCCCACCCTGCACACTCACCTTGGGAAGGTCAGCTATGTGCACCCACCCCTAAACTACATTCAGACCCAGCTGCAGCAACCCCTACCTGCTCCCTCCCTCCACCTGCTGAGGAGGTCTGAGGAGAACCAGAGCGGGTTGAATGGAAACACCTCGGAACAGCCAGACCGCTTCATCAAGACCTGCTTGTCTCACCGGACCAGGCCTGCAGGAGACCAGGGGAGTGACTGCAACACAGTGACACCTGCAACACAGCAGCAACATGAGCAACACAATCTTCAACAGCAGCAGTTTCTGTGTAGCATTCAGGGTTTTTTACCTGCACAGGTGGGTAGTGACTTCCTTGTTGACATCCCAGGATCTGCTGCTGCACCTGGGGCCTTCCTCAGTGTCCCCTGTCACATGATGTTAAACCCTACAAGTGGGCGGTGCTTCTATGTGGACACACCTCCACGGCCTCAGATGAAGATGCTCCTGGATCCAGAAACCGGACAGTACATCCAGGTGTTCTTACCTGCAGCCAGCTCCGCCCCCAACACCGGTGTGTTCCCAGTGCGCTGTGCAAACGCCGCCCCCATAATGATAAACCACGCTCCTTCCTCAACAAATCCCGCCCCTGCTGTCCTGTCAGTGCTTCATCTCCAGCCCACGGTCACTACATCCTCCCTGTATGCTCCCCCCTGCCTCCCCTTCACCTTGCACACACCATCAGTGAACTTCACATCACCTTGATGACATCACAGTCTGTATGATGATACACCATATAAACACAGTCCTCTTTCATTTATAGTACCTTCTTATTGTAACTTTTATTGTAAAAGTCTCTTCAGTATGACAGCAGAAGCTAAGTGATCACAACTGGACTCTTATTTTGAAAGTTTCCCCTCAGCAATCTTTATTGGATTCTTAATGTGAATGTCTCTCCTGAGTGATCATAATCAGACATCTAGTGGACGTTAGAGGAACAGCAGCTGAGTGGACGCAAAAAAATTTCATGCTTTAATCATCACATCTATTTTCATATAAAACACCTGGACTTCACTTCACCTATAAAATACAGACGTAAAATACAGAATAATTATTACTGTTGTTTTGTTGTACTGTTGTCTATATAACTAAAAGTTTTTAGGCTCACTTGTGCAAAGAACATGTTAAGTTTGTGCTGCTGTCTGTCATGTCAAACTGTTTTGTCACATTTTGCACAATTTCCTGGCATGCTGACATTTTATCCTTCTTACATTGTAATAATAAAAATACTTTTAGTTTTTTGATGTTGGAAATAAAAACTAATGAAAAGTTAGGACTTGTTTCTCAGTTTCAAGAGACCGTGTGAATCAGAGCGGTATATAATTCTAAACACGTCTGAATTCTGATTCACCCACAATTAATTACACTCGTTTCAGTTTTCACAGCAGTTGAATGTTTATGTGACAGAATTTTAAGTTCTGTAATTGGATGTTTTTTAGTGAAATGCACCCTGGGAGTCAAAGTTTTTATGTCCACGAGATTCAAAGAACCAGATGATTTCTAACATGGTTCGACTTATTAACAGTCATACAAACATGTCTCCTCACACTGCCCAACTCCATCACCATCATTACCATCATCATCATAACCCTAACCCGTAACCCCATCATCACATCCATTACCACGGCGGCGCGTGCACACGCTGCGGCTTCTCTCTCTCTCTCTCTCCCTACGAGACGTTTTTGGTGTGTTTTTCGTACATCAGTCGTGGTATTCTTGTATGTTTTCGTTAAGTCTTCCTGTCATGAAGCGGAAATGCAGTCGAGAGGTTCTGCTCAATGTCAACAGAGCCGCATTTTTTGAGTTGAGCTCCACGGACGCAGAAGAGAGACTGCTGGCTCCAACCGTCGCGGATCACGCCATCCAGCTCGAGCGGCTTACTTGCTATCGAGCAGACAGCGTTCCTGTCGGAAGAACTTCCAGCGCATTGTGAGGGCAGCTGAGAGGATTGTCGACAGCACACGACTCTCCCGAAAAGCCATCTGCATTGCAATGGTTCCCACCCACCCGTCACAGAGCCTCTTCAGCCTGCTGCCATCAGGAAGGAGACTGCAGAGCCTGCGGGCCAGGACCAGCAGACTGAAGGACAGCTTCCTTGACCAGGCTGTCAGGATGCTGAACTCTCTCCCTGCTCTTCACTTACTCTTGCACTACACAATGACAGACACTGTATGTCTCTTCATGCCTGGTCTTTGTGCCAGGGTTGTTTGTTGTATGTTCTTTGGGTGACTGTAATGGTATGTTTTTGTGTTGTTATATTTATTTGTGTATTCTGTGGTTTTTTGCACCGAGGGATTGAGAGTAGCGATATTTCAATCCTCTGTATGTCCTGTACATACTGCAGAATAGTCAATAAAAAAACTTGAACTTGAACATGAATTGCCATCATCATCATCATCATCATCATCATCATCATCATCATCACACATGAATAAACTCTCTGACTGTAATTAAAGTCTGAGAGTAAAGTGAACGCAGCATCAGCTGATAAATAAATCAACTGGAAAACAGACAATTGTTTCTTTTATTAGATGTCAGAATAAGGTTTGAATTGATGACATCACAGCTACACCTTGGTGCTGGGCAGGCTGATGTCAGCAGCTTCCTCCTCTTCTCCTCCTTCTCGTACCTCCTCCACCTCCTCAGACAGTGACAGGTCATCAGAGGTCCGGAAACCTGTGAAGGAGGGGCTGATGGGAAACCGTCTGAGCCAGAGAGTCCGCCTGACCACACCCATCCCCAGAGGAAGATCATAGGAGGAAGAGGAGTAGGAGGACCTCCACTCGACTAAACCTCGCTCCTGTCTGGAACCTGGAGACGAAAAAATAAGTAAATATTCTGCAAACCCAAACGCACCGAACCCCGACAACATTTAATTTTAAAGACAGGAGTCATTAAGAGTGTTAAACTGCAACTTTGCAGCTGTTAATAATTAATAATTAGTGTTCATGTGGAGTTCAATACTTTAAATTCACCATCAGGGTGGATTATTATTATTAGGATTAGTGTAGTTTGCGTTGTTATATATAATTTGGTTTACAGTCGTAACTGAATTATTTTTTGCTTTGAATATTAATTATTTCAATAATTAATGGCAGTTAATTAAATTGATGAATTAATAATTATTATTAGCTGCTGGTTAACCTGCTGAGACATATTGATCTCTGTGTGTGTGTGTGTGTGTGTGTTTTACCTGGTATTGTGTTGTCTAGACAAAAAGCCAGAAAACCTCCAACAAACATCTCAGTGGACAGAAGAACCATCAGGATCTGATCCAGTTCTGCAAGACCTGAACACACAACTGATCTGTAGGCTCCACATCAAGCAGCTGTTACATTAACAAAGTTAACGGGACTCAAATACAGAGGTCTCCTACATCAGATTCTTTCTGTTACACTTAAGGTGGAACAAAGCTTCACCTGTGGATATTTTCTTAGGCATGAAACACTAACAGTCAGTCTGTGTCCTGGTTGCCAAATATCAGAATCAGTCAATCTACAGTCAATTCTTAGCTCACTGATATTGGCAACCAATTGATAACCTGTTTATCAGAAAAAGGTGGTTAACAAGTGGAAAACAGAACACCTGCAGGATCAAAACTGTATTAAGTGTTGTTAAGGATTGTACATGTCTCTGACAGCAGCAGCAGTTACATTAACAGTATGATTACGTGCTGCAAAATACACACTGTTGATATATATACATATATAAATTTATATGTACTGCAGTCCACCTGCACAGAACACACACACACACTCACCTGTGCTGATGGAGTTGGGGTGTGTGTCCAGGTACGTCGGCAGAGTCAGACCAAAGAACATTGAGAAGCCGAGAACAAAAAGATTTCTGGATGAGTTCAAATCCACCAGCTGCAGGTTAGACAGACCGACAGCTGTGATCATACCTGAGAAACATCAACACACCTGGATTTTTATTACACCACTAACACATCTGTATTAACACATATTCCCTGTGATTGTGACTGGAACTCACCAAACAACGTGCAGAACATTCCACCGAGGATCGGATCTGGCAGCGAGGCGAACAGAGCCGTGAACTTTCCGACTGATCCCAACAGGAACATGATGCCTGCTCCGTACTGCACCACCCGCCTGCTGCCCACCTGCATGCATGGTCAATGATTTAAACATTAATCCCATGAATTCAATACATCATCTGGGATTTCATTGACATTTGGCAGATGCAAAATTCAATTCAATTCAATTTTATTTATATAGCGCCATATCATAACAAAGTTATCTCAGGGCACTCAATCACATGGAGCCGGTCGAGACCAAGTTCCACACACACAAAGACCCAACGTTCCC